>NEWO01000533.1:158466-230475 GCA_003013225.1 Phalaenopsis aphrodite | reverse complement strand
GCTACTAGAAGATTTAAATTCCAGCAACGATGCCAAAAACTTGACTGTGACTTTATATATATATATATATATATATATGTTTGATTTAATAAAGATGTATAGATATAATATTCAATAATGTTAAAGTCGAATTTGTCAACGCAAGTATACATATCGCTCAATTAATATAGGGCTCTAATGGACTCCTAGATATTGATCACAAAGGGAGAAATAGAATACTACGGACTAAGATTTAATAAAAAGTAATACTTCAACTACAACAACGTTCAAGTTGCTTATCTGTCACTAATAGGCAATTGAAATAAGTAGATAATTTTGGATAGTAATGAATTATAGAGAATAATGTTTAATTGTGATATTCAATATATAAGAAAGCATCCTTCTCCTTGCCAAGAAATTATAGTGAATGGATAAAATGAATTAGTCCAAATTATATTGTGTCAAATAGAAGCATACCTATTCTTTACCCTTTGGTCCAGGCATAAAGAATGTTGACTAATCCTATGCTTGGTTACTGATTCTGCAGCTAGGTTGGGAGGATACCGGCTCTCACTTCGGAGCTCCCACGTTCCCCTCACCTGAGGGCTAACATCTACACATCAACACCCAAACGATAGGACGGAATTGGGGATTTTAGTCTGTCACTCTAAAATCTCCAATTCTACGCCCGATAGTAATATTTCCCTATTTATTTGCACCCAACTTCCAAGGGCTTTGGCCTCCTTGAATCTTGGATGTAATCTTCACTTTAGTTGTAAAACTAAACATATTTTAACAATTTAATTGGCCAAATTGAAAGTAATATAAGATCAAAGTGAAAAGATCATCACAGTTTCTTAAACATTTTCATGGCTTCACCAATTCAAATCACCATTTCACAAATCTTGAGACAAGGAGAAAGATAGATAAAACTACTCAGAACTCATGGGGAAAGCACAACACAACTTGGAATTCATTTATAAAATCAAGTCATACAAACTATAACAAGTAAATAACTTATCTCTAAATTTCTCCCCAAGAACACTCCTCAAAGTTCCTTTGAATCTCTTCCTTTCTTTACAGCACACAGAATTCCTCTTTGAAGTAGCAAGGAGGAAGAAATCTCTCACTTTCCCTCCACTCTTACAATTTCTCGAAGAATTCCTCACAATTACACGCTCTAGCAAGCTTTCTACACACTAATGGAACATATTTAATCTCCAGGACTCCAAAAGTCTCTTCTTCATCCTCCCATTTTCGGCCAAAATGTTCTCTTTAAAGATGTGGATAAGTTTTCCTAAGATTTGCTTACGCAACCCTCCAAAATCCGGCCTTATCCATTGTACATGTCACATAACTGTTGATCCCGCCGTCGGAGGCCTCGATGGCGCCGTCGGCGGCCTTCTAGAGAATTTGTCCTGTAGCCTCGGGAAAAGTTCGTCATCGACGGCCTCGATGGCGTCGTCGGCGCCCTAGTGCAATTCTCCACATTTTTTTTCCTTTTTGCTCCAAATTCGCTCCTTTTTGTATCTTTTTGCTCCATTGACCTTAATTCATCATTCCTGCAATAAAACATCAAAAATACATTTCTTTAAAGTGCAATATCATTAAAAACAGTATAAAAGAGGTATGAAAATCTCAACATATTTTCCTTTGGTCAATGGGCTCTGCTAGGGTTGGCGATTTTGGGGCAAGTTTCGGCCGAAGATGGTGATGCTGCTCTCCTTCACTAATGCGGGTGAGATCTATCTTATTACTTCCTCTGTGGTTTTTCCCCTTTGCTCCTTTCCCTGCCCCGGTTTTCTTTCAGGTTTTGGTGGTTTTTCTGCTTCAATTTCTTGGTGGTGTTTCATTTTGGTGTTCCTGCTGTGGTTTATCGGTGGTTGTGTCTTTTTTTTGGTTTCTTCTATGCTTTCATACTTTTGAGACGTGTTTTACGCTATGCCGCCTCCCTCTTGCTTCTTCGTGGACGCGGTTTTAGAGGGGGTGGTTCTTCTTCTGACTCTCATGTTTCCTTTATGTTCCTACAAGGATTTCATGAATCACTTAATGTTAGTGAAGATTATTCTTTTGTTAAAAAGCTGGGTAAGAAAAATGGTTAATTAGATATGTTCATCTCTGAAGTTGAATTGAATATCTTGGCCTCCTCCTACCGGTTGGCTTTAGTAGGAAAATTTTCATTTGGGATTCCAAAATTAGAGCTCATCAGGAAAGAGTTTGATTTGCTTAAATTAAAGGGATGGTGGAAGGTTGGTGTGTTGGTTGGCAGAAACATATTGATTCAATTAACGAATGATGAAGATTATACAATGCTATTTGTGAAACGTTCTTTGAAATTTAAAATCGTATTATGAAGATACTTAAATGGTCTATTAGCTCTGATCCAAAAGCTGAATTGCCCATCTTGCCTATTTGGATACGTTTTCTAGGGCTGAAACTACATTTATTCAATCACGAAGTTCTTGTTTTGTTTGCTGCTTCTTACGGGAAACCACTAAAAATGGACAGTGCTACTTTCAATATTACTAGACCCTCTGAGGTGCGTGTTTTAGTGGAAAGGGATATCACTCAGCCCTTTTGTGATGAGATATGTATAGGCTCTCAACATCAAAGGTATTGGAAACCTGTTGAAATAGAGAGGCATTGCCCTTATTGCACCCATTGTTCCATGTTTGGACATCATATTTCTCATTGTTATCGTTTAAACCCTCAAATTAAAGCTTCCTTTATCAACAAACCTTCTCCCCTATCGTGGATACTAAACCACCTAACCCCTCAGATACTAATGAGCATGACAGGGAGGATGATAGGCCTTTGCCTATTATTACTGAACCAAATATGGGTGCCTTTATTACTATTAACGATAAACAAAGGCAGGGTCATAATGAACATGTGGACAACTCTAATACTTTTTATTCTGCTCCACATGTTTCTTTTATTAATAGTACTCCTCCATGCACACACACCTTTCCTAATCCCATTAGCGATAACATGGCTGAAAGGCAGGAGCAACATATTGAGCAAGTTCTGCTCCCATCTATTTCAATGGGAACTTCACAGATTCTTCCTCAAAATGCCCTTGTGTAGCCTAATGAATAATTGCTGCTTCCACATGCTTCTAGATAAATTATTTTTGATCTTATACAAGATGCCCAAAATTCTTTGGAGGGTGAATGGCAGATTCAAAAACATGCTAAAAAGAAAGCAAAGAGAAATAATGAATTTTCTAATTTGAATGCCGACAATATTATTCGGGAAGGTACTTATTACTCTGACGGAGAACAATTAGGCAACCTTTATAGATCTTTTAGAAGGGCGGGCTTAAGACATAATATTTAACATCTTGGTTTGGAATATTAGTGGAGTGGCGGACCCTTCCTCCCTTAATAGACTTAAATATCTTTGTAGGGTTCATAAAGTTTTTATTTTTGCCATTCTAGAGCCTCTTATTCATGTCAATAGACACAAGATTTTGAATAAATTTGCAGGATTTCAGTCTTATTGCAATAAAACAACAAAATTTGGGTCTTCTGGAAACACAAAGTCACTTTATCCAACATTGAGGATGAGGAGCAATTCGTTTTAACTCACTTTCAGATGAAGCAATATCATGGGTGGGGCAGGTCTGTCTATGCCAGCTCTCTTTTGCCTGATAAATATTTGCTTTGGAGGAAAATTGAGATTTTCGGTGAATCTATCTCTAAAAACTTTTTTGTGGGAGGAGACTTTAACATGATTATGAAACCGTCTGATAAAAAAGGTGGAGGTAGAGTTGACCTTTCCCTTCTTAGTTATTTTTATGATTCTATTGTAGGAGTGAGTCTTTTTAACCTTGGCTATTGCTGATCTCCTTTCACATGGAGGAGGGGCTTTCTTCATCAAAGGCTTGATCAGTTCTTGGCTAACTCAGTTTTTCTTAATTATTTCCCGATTTCCAAAGTTCAGCATTTAAATTATGCTTCCTCTTATCATAATCCTATTCTCCTCACTCTTTCTTTTCTTGAGAAGCCTACTAAATCTAGATTTAAATTTCTTAACATTTGGACCTCTCATGATACTTTCTTAAGTACTGTGAAACAGGTATGGAATTATGATTGTGGTGGTACTCCTTGGTTTATACTTTGGCAATTGCATAAAAAATTGTCTCCTCATCTTCAGAAGTGGAATCACCAGACTTTTGGTAATGTTCATTTTAAAGTTTTGGAGGCTCAAATAGTTGTTGATCAATTGGAGACTCTCAATATATGCACCCTTGATATGGTGGAGTATAATGCCCATGCCCACTTGAATCTTCTTGAAGCTATAAATTTGGAGGAAACTTTACTTCAACAGAAAGTAAATGACCTTCACTTTACTTTTGGGGATAGAAACACAAATTATTTTCATGCCACTTTTAAGCATAGAAGGAATTTGAATTGCATTTTAAAAATAAAAAATGCCAAACGTCATTTTAACTGATTTGGTTGATATTGGGAATAGCGTTGTTCAATATTTTATGGATCTTTATCAACACACCCATCTGGTGCAACCGATTAACTTGAATGTATTTGTTGAAGAATTTGAGTACATTAATGGTCTCTCCTTAGCCAATGTTCTTGAAGAAGAGGAGATTCTTTCTACTTCTAAATGTATAAGTTCCAACAAGTCCCAGGGACCCGACGACTTCTCCTCTTCCTTTTATGTTACTTGTGGGACATCATAAAGAAGGACGTCATTAATGCTATACAAAGTTTCTTCCAGGAAACTAATTCCGCTAAATATTTCAGCTCTACTTTAATTGTTTTTATCCCTAAATGAAATGAAAAAATCACATGGGAGAACTTTCGCCCTCTTTCTCTTACCACTGTCATTTGGGGTTTTAAGTAAGATTATTGTTAACAGGTTGTAGCCTTACCTCTCAATTTTTATATCGCCTCAACAATTGGCTTTTATAAAAGAAAGAGAAATTACTGATAATATCTTACTTGCTCAAGAATTGATTGAAGACCTTGATAAGAAATGTAGAGGGGGTAATATGGTTTTCAAACTTGATATCAAAAAAGCTTTTGATACTATTAGTTGGGATTTCATTCGTAACATTCTTCAAGCTAAAGGTTTTTAAAGGGATTTTTGCTTGCTCATTAAAAGGTTAGCTAATAATCACTACAACATTATGGTTAATGGTCAATCATATGGTTATTTAACAAGGAGTCCCCTACTATCTTTATCATTGCTTTTGTATATTTCTCAAGGCTCGTTAACAATTTGCATATAAATCACCCTCATGTTCAGTACTCTCATAAATCCCAGGTTGTGATTAGTCGCCTTTCTTATGCCGACGATGATATTTTATTCTCTAATGCTAACAAGCCTTCTATCAAAGCTACTATGACTCTTCTTAAGGAGTTTCAAAATTCTTCTAGCCTTCAGTTTAATTTGTATAAATGCTCTATTTACTTTGGTAAAAAAGTTAATCATAACATCGATTCTTGGGCTCTGATTATATTGGTTGTAAAATTGTCGAGCTACCTCTGAAATATCTTGGGTAAACCTACTAAGGAGGGGAAAGAAGAAACTCAAATGGACGATGTTGTGGACAAAGTCAAATGCAAAATCAATGATTGGAGAAATACCTTTTTTTCTGATGGAGGTAGGCTCACTCTTCTCAAGAGTATTTTATGTACTCTCCCTTTATATTCAATGCAGGTGCTTAAAATTAAAAAAAGCATCCAGAAATCTCTTGAGGTTCTATTTAACAAGTTTCTTTGGAGAGGTAACAGATCTTCTAAGATTTGGGCTAATTGGAAGAAGAGTTGTAATCCATGTGCCTCTGAGGGTCTTGGGTTTAAAACACTTCAGCAGAATATAAACATTAATATGTGCAAAGTTTGGTATAAATTCAGAATTAGAGATTCCCTATTGTCCTAATATATGCATCACAAATATTGCACATATAGTCACCCTTCTAATGTCACCTGGAAGAAAAGTGATTCAAAAATCTGGAAGGCCATCACTCTTGCTCGTAATGTTGCTTCTCAATTCATTTTTTGGGATGTGGAAGATGGGAAAATTTCTTTTTGGAAGGATCATTGGGGCACTTCTCTGTTCTAAAATTTAACTCATGCTACTTCTCTGGATGAGCTTATTGTTTCGGATTGCTGGGTTGATGGGAGATGGAACATTCCTAAATTGTGATCTTTAGTGGGGGAGGTGGCCCCCTCTATTGCTAATATTCTAATTAATGTTGTTAATAAAGATGTTCCGATGTTGAAATTTTGATCTAGAGTATCCGTCACTAAAATGATATATTCTCATTTACATAAATATCCTCAGTGGTTTTGGAGTAAATACATTTGACACAAATTTCTCTCCCCTTCTATCTCCTTCTTTCTTTGGAGATTGTTTCATGATTTCCTTCCTCTTGATGATATCCTTAAAATGAAGGGTTTGAAAATTGCTTCCTATTGCTATATTTGTAAGAAAGAGGCTGAATCATCCTTTCACCTTTTTTATGATTGTTCTTTCGCTAAAGCTGTTTGGCATAGACTGGGATGTTATTTTATCATTTAGTGGCCTTCAAATCTGTGTCAAAAGTATTATTACTATTTGGAAACTCTCTGAGTACTCTCAAAACAAGCTCTCCTATTTTCCCAATACAGTTCTCTGGTTCATCTGGATGGCTAGAAATAGTCATAAATTTGAAGATTCTCCTCACACTTCTACCTATATTGTTGCTCTTATTGTGGCTAATTTTATCAAAGCTTCTAATGCTGCTGGTGGTACCAATACTTTGCCTCAACCTAGTTTTGGAAGGAGACCAAATTTTTTTAATTGGAGACCACCTTCCCACGGTTGGGTTAAAGTAAATATTGATGGTAGGTTTACCTGTGATAAAGCAGGGATTGGTGGCTTATTTTGTGACTTAAAAGGGTTGTGCCTTATTTATTTTGCTTCCCCTTGCATTGCTTCGTCTCCTCTTGAAACCGAGGCTATGGCTATTTTGGCAGCTATCTATGTGGCAATCTCTTTTGATTTTCTAAATATTATCTTGGAAACGAATTTGCAATTTTTGTTTCATATTTTAATGGGTAAACTAAACCCCCCCTGGAATCTTGTCACACTACTTAATAGGATCAATAATTTGATGGCCACTTCTCATCTTACTGTGCAATATTCTTTTATTCTTATAGAAGGAAATGACCTTGCAAATTGGTTAGCTAAGAAAGGAAATTCTTGTATTATTATTGGAATCAATCCTCCACCTCCTCTCTATAGTATTATTCATGGTGATATGTTGGATGTCCCTTACATACGTCCTTAAGGTTGTGGTTATTAAACCTTTGGCTGACGGTTTGGCTAGCTCGTTGTTTATTGGTATTCTGTATATATATATATATATATATATATTGGGGCTTTACGGTTTACTTTCATTCTTCTTATATATGATTTTTCTGCTAATTTTTTTGCCGTACATGGAAGTCACTCGAAGCTTGGCATATAGCTTCTGATTTTGGTTGGTGCTAGGATATGGTAGATTGGTTTCTTTACCTGAGATATATGCTTTTCATTTATTTTATGAGTTTAAGGATTGGAAAATTTTGGGTGGTTCTTCATACCTTTCTGATGCCTCATCTTGACTTAGTTAAGATTTTTTTTATATATACTTCTCTATGGTCTTATATTGAAAAAACAATGAGGGTTTTATTTAGCTTGCACTTGGTCACTGCTTGTGAAATTAATGGTATTGATGGGGCCATTTTGAGATGCATGGTTTTGTCTTGGGAGACTGGGAATTCTCCTTGCCTTTTTGTGCGTTATATTCTGTGGCCTCATATTTTATCTGAAGGTGCCGCATTGTTGAGGTTTGTTGGATATATGTTTTGCTTTTTAGCTGGCAAGGATGATTTTATTGTTCGGAATTGGTATATTTACTGTCCATTTGTCTATTCTTGGTATTTGTTGGAGGCCCATGGCTCCACAATCTCGAAGGGTTTACTTCCTCTTTCGGTTGGTAGCTGCTTCAAGAATTATCATCCTTTTATTTTATGGCTTCAATTCGGTGAATGGATCTTTTGGCATCATGAGGGCCACGTTTTTTATGTTTTCTGCTAGCAGCTACTTGGTTCTTTTTTTAATGCTTACTCTCTTTTTGTTAAACCGCTAGGTTTCTTTAAGTTTCTGGACATGTCTTCTCTATAGGTCTCAAGCTGCACTGACCTTCACACTTTGGGCCTCTCAATGCAAACTCATGATGTCGTACATGTAACAATTTTGGATTTACAACTCATATGTTCCTTGCTACTCGATCTTTGCAAGTTTTTTCAGGAGTATACTTTTTTGTTTTGGTATAATTTTTGTTGGGATACTTGTAACTTTGGGTTTGAATACCTTTCTCTTTTTTGGTGTGGAGTTGTAATGCTGAAGGAGAAACCTTCTAGGACCTCATGTATTTTCTTTTGTTTTTAGTGGGGTTCCTCTTTCCCTCCCCTTTTTTTGTAAATTTCTTTTTTATTAACGCATAAGGAGTCACGAGTTGTTCTTTTATATATATATATATATATATATAGGGGGAAGGAGCATTATACAGCTCTGATTCTATTAATTTAAGAGAAGTACAATATGTGGGAGGGGAGGTGGATTCCCTCGACTAAAAGAACCAAAATACATATTAAACAACTATAGGGGTTCCACCTCCCACTATATAACTCCACCAAAGAAAAACTCTAAAAAGGTACATACAAGCATACCCAAAAAAGAAAACAAAAAACATACCCATAAATTGAAGGGTAGCTATAAACTGTATTTGTCTCTGCAACATGGAAAGAAAAGACTAAAACCAATAGGAAATAGTTGAAGAAAACAGTAAAACAACAACCAAAAGACTCAAGGAAAGCCTGTAGTCCTAGAAGTCCAGTGGCAGTGATCCTCCATCGGACGCCCAACAACAGTGTAGTAAAAATAACATCAGTGAAAACCAAAAACCTCACACAGCTCATAACATCCAAAAATGGGAAGCAGCAGTCATATACATATATACATGAAAGCAGGCAGGAATAAAAAATAGAAGCATGAAATGTAGCAAGTGAACAAATAAAGGAGATTGAGTGACGTAGATGGATATTAAAGACATGTAACTAGCAAAGTAATTAAGTTCTAATATAAGGAACATCTAATTTACCCCCCTACAATATTTTTTTTAAAATGGGGAGGGGGTTGAATGCCAACAGAAACCCCACTAGAGCCCCTCTTAGCCAGCCAGTCTGCTGGAGCATTGCCCTCCTTGTAGATAAAGCTGATTTGAACTTTTAGTTGGTGTGTAGAAATTAAATTCTAGATTCTATTAAAATGACAAACTAAGTTCCATATGGGCTTGGTAACTTTAGTCAACATCTCATAAATAGTGATAGAATCAGTTTTGATAACTATATTAGCAGATTTAAAAATTACTGCAATTTGTATGCCCATCAAAGCAGCCCAACATTTAGTTTCCAGAGGGCTTTGAAAACCGACGTAAACAATTACTCAAAGAATCTCTAAAAACACCTCCAACTTTAGCAGCAGTTGGACTCCAACTGCCATCCAAGTTAGGCTTAATCAAGCCAACAGTAGGGGGCTGCTAGTTAACCAATAGCGACCTCCTACCCTGTTTGGGCACATGTTCAACTGTTGCCATTTTTAAGCTTTGACAGGCCTTAAAGTAGTGTGATAGTATATAGGAAACAATAAGAGAAGGGTTAGGAGGAGAATTTGCATATTTATAATTTTTGCTTGCAGACCATATAAACCATAACATTACTAAAGGAAAATAGGCTAGTTTTTTTTTTGAAAATTTATTGAAGATTTCCAAGCAGCCATGAAATCTTCCAAATTACAGCTTTGTGGCCGTACTACTCTAAAATACCTCCCAATCCTCAACCAGATAACTTTGGAGAAGAGTAGTCATAAAAAAAGATGTGAGGATGTTTCTTCACCACTGCCACAAATATATATATATATATATATATATATATATATATATATATATATATATATATATATATATATTAAATTAATTAAAACTATCTTTAAAAAAAATAAAATAAAATGATGGTCAACAAAAATATAGTCCACGACTATCATAATATATTAATTTCCTAATGATGGTACAAAATGAATCATAAAAGTATAAACCCCAAACATTAAAAATCTCAATTTCTAAAGTAAAATTTAGGGGCATTTCATCACGTTTAAAAGTATTGCCTACTATCTGTGATCTATCACAAGCTTTAATATATAAATTCACATCTCTAATTATAGTAGTCTAATAAAATCTAGATTGCAAAAAGAAATTCTATCAACTCCAAAATGTCTCCTAAACTCATAATCATGACATTTCTTAATAATTTCTAGGGGTTCTATAGGTACTTATCTCCTTATCGCATGATCCTCACATTTTCTATAAAGATATGAGTCATCTCAAAAGTAATATCTGATGTTATGGATGAATTTCTTTTGTTGATGGTATGTCATACCATAGGCATAGTATCACAAACTATGAAATTTACTATGTCAGCATACCACAAAATATGCCACTCAGTATTAGCAAAAAGTTGCTCATCAGGAAAATTTTCATTGATTTCATCTTTAGAAATATAAGAATCTTTCTGATCTAGTCTTGATAAATGTCAACTATTTGATTATCAAAACCTTTTTTACCTACTACTTCGATATCAAATTCTTACATCAAAAGAACTCATCTAATCAATTTCAATTTGGCTTCCTTTTTTAACATCAGATATCTAATAGCATAATGGTCATTATGGACAATACATTTTGTTCAAATCAAGTAGGATCTAAATTTATCAAAAGCTTATATTATAGCTAATAGATCATTCTCATTAGTATTGTAATTTATTTGAGCATCATTAAGGTTTTACTGACATAGTATATATTTTAAAACATTTTATCATGCTTTTGTCCTAAAATTGCTCTAATAATATAGTTGCTAGCATCACATATTAGCTAAAATGTTTCCTTAATTAGAGAAATAATAATAGGAGGAGTGACTAATTTCTCTTTTAGAATATTGAAGGCATTTAGAAATTCATGGTAAAAATTAAATAGGATGTCCTTTTTTAAGAGAAGGCATAGAGGTTTGACAATTTTGGAAAAATCCCTTATATATCGCCTATAGAATCCAACATGTCCTAAAAAACTTGTAACTCCCCTCATAATAGAAGATGAAGACAATTTTTTAATAACATGCTCTTTCGTTGGTTCTAGTTTCATGCCTTGTTCATATATTTTATATCCTAACATAACACCTCCTGAAATCATAAATTAACTCTTCTCTCAATTTAGAATCAAATTGGTTTCTTCAATGCGTTTTAATATATTTGTAAAATGATACAAATAATAATCAAATGAATGGTCAAACTCTAAAAATTCTTCCATAAACACCTCAATTTCTAAGAGTCTTTACAAATGATTCAAATGGAGGGATTAATCTCACTTATATTTGCTAAGGTCCATCTGAAAGCTTTCTTATAATTTCTCAGAATATCCATTATTTTCTTCTCTTGCTAATGATTCAAATTTGAGGATATGATAACTGTTAATGTTTATAACTTCCTAAGTAAGCATACTTTAAGTACGTGGAAAGCACCTTTATCTCAAGTTCAAGGGTTTCTTAACAGAAGGAATAAGAGGTTTACTAGTTTTGTGTATCTACAATCTCAAACCTCTCTTGAACAAATTTTGGATTATCAGTAATTAATAGGTTTGATTCATCCTAAGATTCTATAAATATCTCATCATCCAATTTTGGTTCTATTGATTTATCTCCATAACTTTCTTGAAAATGGCTACTATGCAAATAATTAATTAAGTTCATCGAAAACACACATCTTCATTCTATTTAGAATAATTCTTCATAGATTTTAAGACATTGAATTTTACCTCCTGATCATTTACCCTCATTGTTAATTCACCATTTTGCACATCTATCATAGCTCTTCTAGTGGCGAGGAAAAGTCTACTTAAAATGATTGAAATTATTTTACCTTCCTCCATATCCAACACAATGAAATCAACATGGAAGATAAACTTATCCACCTTAACTATGACATATTCTATAACCCCCTTTGGATAAGGGAATCATTGATCAGTTAGCTAAAGGGTTACAGTAATAGGAGACACCTCCCCTAATCCAAACCTTTTAAAGATAGATAATGACATAAGGTTTATACTTGCTGAAAGATCATATAAAGCTTTTCCAAAAAAAAATCTTTCTCCTATTACACAAGGGATAGTAAAGCTCCCAATATCCTAAAGTTTTTTAGGAAGCTTCTTCTGAATGATAGCACTACACTCTTCACAAAGTGAAGCTGTCTCATAATCTCTAAACTTCCTCTTTATATTAAGAATGTCTTTCATGAATTTTACATAATTGGGCATTTACTTCAGAGCCTAAGAAAAAGGAATATTATTAGTTAGCTTCTTAAATAGTGCCAAAATTTAAAAAATTACTGATCCAATTTTTGTTTTTGGAGTCTTTGAGAAAATGGAGGTGGTGGTTTTTCTAAGTTAATCTTAGTTGGAGACACTAGTTTCTTTAAGTCTTAAGAAAAATTTTCCAAAGGTATTTTCAGGTTCTACATTCTCTTTTTCACTGTCAAAATCTTTCCAAACAACATTCTCCAACTCTCTTCCACTCCTTAATTTGACAGCTTTCACATGCTTACTATTCTTCTCCTTAGGGTTACTATTGCTAGAAAGAGTTCCTTGGGTTTGAATGCTCGGTGAATTAGAAATCTACCCAAATTGGTTTTCTATGTTACTTATAGTTGCACCTTGACTTTACAGTTGATTCCCTACGTGCAATATAACCTCTTCTCAACACAACTTCTATTCCTTGAATTGGGGGTTATAGTTAATTCCTGGAGGATAAGATCTATAATTGGTATTACCTTAATTATTTCAACTTTCTAAAGGATTTTCTTGATTATTTTCTCATTGTTGGTTTCCTCTACTAGAATTATTATTCTAGTTAAAGTTAGGATGGTTATTCTAACCTGGGTAATATAAATTGGAATTCGAGTTGTTAGGACTTTATTAATTGCATTTAAGGTCTCAAATGATGAATTACTAGAATCAAATGAATTTTCCTCAGTTACTGGAGGTAATCGAGGTTGATTCATTCCAAATTGTTCTAGCTTTCTAGATATAATCGAACACACATCTATGTCATTTACACTAGCCACCTTTCTAGGGTTTACTCTTTTAAAGGGTCATTGGAAATTATTATTAGCCATCTTCTCAATCAGAGAATAAGCCTCATTAAATGGCTTGGACATAAGCAAACCTCCAGTGGCAACATCTATAATAGAACTCAGGGACCTACTTAGCTATTGTAAAAGCTCTGAATAATTAGTCAATTGGGTAGTGCATAATGTGGACACTTCCAAATAAGTTACTTAAATCATTTTCAAGCCTCATATAAGTTCTCACCTTCTAATTGGTAAAATAAATTAATATCATTACTAAGTTTAGCAGTATTTGAAAGTGGAAAATACTTAGTTAGGAATTTTTGGGCTAAGTCACCCCATGTTCTAATTGATCAAGGTACTAATGAGTTTAACCATATTTTAGCTTTAATCCTTAGGGAAAAAGTAAAAACCTAAACTTAATAACATCATTTGACACACCATTATAATGAAATGTAACACAAATTTCTAAGAAACTCGTTAAATGTAACTTTGGATCCTGAGACAGGATTCCCCCAAATTGGTTGTTATGCACCATTTGGATAATAGTAGGCTTAAGTTCAAATGTGTTATCTTCTAAAACTAAAGTTTGAATACTTAAATGAATTTCATCTGTCGTAGGATTTGTGTAATCCCTTAAGTGTATATGCACATTATGATGATCAATAATCAATTCTTAGGTAACTACAATGATTTGTTGATTGTTCCTTATTTCTTCTAAAAGTTTGTAACGTCTTTTCAGTTTTATAATTTTTCTAATAGTTCTCTCTAGTTTTAAATCATAGAGTTCAAGTCTTATAGGTCCTGTGCTACACATTCACTAACTAAAGGTTCAACTTATAAATCTTCACATAATAAGCAAACAAAAATATATTTAATTTTTTTCTCTTTTTTAAACAAATAAACAATTACACACTAAGACTATAATATTAATTCTCAAGTCCAATTCTAATTGATTCAACTAAAATTGTCGTAGGTTAACTACACCGTCGCTCTACGGCAACAACGCCAAAAATTTGATGGTTGACACGACCTATAATAATGCTAAAATCGACACACCCTAATTCTAAGTGCAGGGGTCTCACGCAAGTGTGTGTATCATATCACTAATATCAAATTTTGAGTCTATAATTTCAATCCCATAAGGAGTGAGACAGTTATACTTAAGAGAAGTTCTAGCCTAAGAAAATTAATCTTAGCCTGGAAGTAAAGTTGGTTTTAAGTTGTGCTAACTAGTTTTATAGAATTACAAACTATTATTGAAGGCTTACTCTTATAGAAATCCTACTAAATATATTTGAATTGGTGACAATGAAGATATAAAGCTACCCTCCCTTACAATGATATAAGTAATGGTAGGAAAATGAATACTTTAAATTGTAATTGTGGCTAGTGACAAATAGGACCAACTCTCTTCTTTACCCTCACCCAAGTGCATAAAAAAGTTTGTTTAAATTGCTTTTAATTCCTTAAACCCCAATTTGAAGTCATCAAAGATTATTTTCCCATCTATTTGCATCCCCCTATAGCTTACTTTTGCTTCAAACCCTATAGTTCAATGTGATTATTATAATTATTCTTCAATAGCTCTCTCTAATAATTATATATCACAACATATTTTAACTAATTACTTGGCCAAAATAAGAAGTAAATGAAGCATTGAAAGATAATCATCACATTAAAGGTTGAAAGCCAATTTTAAAAGAATTCTACTATTCCTACACAACTAACATAATCATCACAACAGAAAGGTGAAAAGACTACTCACAAATCTTGGAGAAAACACCATATAATGTCTTTAACACAAAGCAAATCCACTAGGTAAATGTGTTTTGCAAAATTAAAATAAAATAAATATACAATACTTACCTCTTCCTCTTTATAATGCTCTGAGAATGCTCTTCTAGGAGCTCTTAGACCCTTGCTGTTGTATTAAATATTCTTCTCACAATACACCTCTTAAATCTCACCAAACGCTCTAAGTAATGTCCCTTAACTCTCCCACATAACCTATTGTTCTCTCCTTACCCACAAAAAAAAAATCTTTGAATTCTCAGTAGAGAACTTCTTTAATCTGCCAAATAATGCCCCACGTCATTGGGTGAAACTACTGAAAAATTGTCCATTAGTTATTGACACCTAGACACTTTTAAACTAGCGCCTAGACGCCAACCTCTCTGTCTACTTGACTGTATATTGGTGCCTAGGCACCCAAGTAAGCGGTGTTATGGTGCTTGGTAGGAGCGCCTTGGCGCCTAATGCCTGGCGTCTAGGTGTCAATCTCTTAGATTTCCACTTGCTTCATATCAGCTTTGATTCACTCCATTTCTTCTCTACTTTGATCCAATTCTACTATCTATTGTATCTGCAAGAAAAAATATAAAAATACCCTTCTTTGAAGTGCAATTTTATTCTTATAAATGTTCAAAATATAAATAAAATTAAGCATGCTTTTATGCACATTAGACAACCACCTAAGTAAAAATCTATGTTGGGCTAGTCAGGTTGGAGAAGTGTGGGGACATTTCCTTAGGACATGCAAAATGATATAGTTATCTAGAGTTGCCCTTAGATATTTTGGAGGCCCTATTAGTATGACTTTGGATATTACCATGTAATACAACCCATTTAAAATCAAACTGTAGGCCATGCAAGAAAGTAAAAGCAGGTTTTGAAAAATGAAAAAAATTTTAAACCAAAATTTTAGATTATCTTAATCATTTATGATTAGTTTTTTTAATAGAAAAATTACAATGTTAAGGTCCTTGAGAACCTAAATTTCAATTGTTGTGACATCCCATGTAAACCAAAAAGAAACAAAAAAACAATACAACCATGCAAACATGCAATAGAATGTAAAAGCAGTCTAAAATATATAAAAGAGACCAGTGTCGCTGGATGGATCGAGAAATATTCCAGGAAAATTAGGAAAAGTAACAAAACTCCATGTATACATGTCTGATCCTAGATCTATATAAACATATTGAAATTAGACTTAAGGAACGGGACACAAGTTGCTGCTTTTGGTTCCTGTCATGTGGTTTGATGCATCGTTCGCCTTGAAACCCATGAATGTACCTATTTTTATATAAGCTCAGCCTAAGGAATCAATTAAATACATATGAAAGAGAAAATAAAGAGTCAACCAAAATGAAAACAACATTAGAGGGAAAGCCAACAAATATGCAATGTATATTGAGTTGTGCCTTTTTCACCGGGGGAGCTAAATGACACCTACAAGAAAAAGTGTAGCATAAATCATTACATGCTCCCTCTTAATGATACCTTTGTGTGTGCATATATGTAGGCATGGTTTCCTATAAAAGAACACTCTAATATACTACCTTGCATATCAAGCATGCAAGCACACCAAAAAGTGCAAAATTGATGCATGACTAAAACAAATAAGTCAGCAGAGAATAATAGTCAGAGGCATCAAAATAACTACCTAGCACCCTAAATCCTAGCCTAGCACATAATCTAATGGGAAGTGTCCTAACTAGTAACTAAATGCAGGGTAAATCTCTAGGTATATATGAATTTGATTAGGTCGTCGCATTAACCCCATCCTAAAGATCCAAGGGATGTAAAGGGTATCACCCATGATGGATTTTGAAAAGAGTTAGCCTTACATATGGTCTAGTTTTCTACCTACATAATTTTAAAATTATATAATAAATAGCAAAATATATGTTTTTGTCTTAAAATAAGGGCCACCAAATGTGGGTCTTAATATGCAAGATGACATGAGTTAGATCCCTTGGATCCTTAACCTAGACTTACTCATGTTAATCCAGATTGCTTAACTTGCAATGCTTGTTCAGGTCGATCGGGCAAGCAATGCTTGTTAAGGCATCGTGACCAACATGGAGTCAGTCGCCTATCAAGCTTGGTTTGTTATCCACACACTCATACAAATGCAAATGCAAATAGTCCTGAGATAGAAGTTGTGAGGCATGTGTTGTGAAGACAATGACTTAAGAGAGGGCGTGTAGTGGAGGTATAAACCCACAGGAGTGAGTGTGTTGTGGAGGAAGTGACATGAAAGATGGGTGTGTCGTGGAGGTTGTGGCCCGAAGAATTAGTGTGTCATGGTGATAATGATTCAAAAGGGTGGGCGTGTTATAGATAGAACACCTAAATAATGGGTGAAGGCACTAACCCAAAAAAAATTGGGCATTTCATGGAGGCAGTGGCCTGAAGAATGAGTGTTCCTTGGAGGGAGTGACCTGAGAGAGTAGGCATGCTTTGGAGGTAGCGACCAAAAGAATGGGTATGTGATGGAGGCAGAGGCATGAAAAGGTGAGCTTGTGGTGGAGACATGGACCCAATGAATGGTTGTTTTGTAGATACAGTAACCGAAAGGGTGGGCATACCATGAAGGCAACAATCTAAAGGAATGGGTGTGTTGTGGAGGTAGCGACCCAAAAGGGGTAGGCATGTCATGGAGGTTGTGGCCCAAAGGATAAGTGTGTTATAGAGGAAGTGACCCAAAAGGGTAGGTGTGCCCATGGAGCCAGTGGTTTAAGGGTTAGGCATGTTGTAGGGCGTTTACTTGAAGGGTTGGGCGTCTTGTGGAGGCAGCAGCCCAAAGAAAGGATGTGCAGTGGAGGCACTAACCCAAGGGTGAGTATGTCGTGGAGATAGTGACCCAAAAGAGTGTTGATCCTCACTGGGGAGAATCATATGAATGGAGTTAGTGCAAAAATAAACTCTAAAAAAAAAACTCAAGCATGTGACATATATTATGTAAGATGTCATGCAAGACATGTAGCATAAGAGGTACTATGTTTGGTTGCATAGGGTATATGACACTATTGACGAGAATTACACATTGTCGCAATAATGACTATACACACATACAAATAGTAGGCACATACATGGTATGGTGCACCATGAAAGCAATTAAACATACACTAATGCACATGCAAAACATATACTATGCATGTGATTGATCAACCAAGCCAAGGTGGCCGGTCAGATTCAAGTGATTCATTGACCTGATCTAGGTGGCTGGTTGGACCAGAGTTATTAGTTAAACGGGTTGGGGAAATTGGTCAGACTTAAGTGATAAGTTTAAGCTTATTTCAAAATTAACATTTTCACATACATCTAGAAATATTTCCTACCCAACTCCACCCCTTACTTTAGGAATCCTTCCAACTCAAGTAAATCAATAAAAGCCTACCAATTTGTTTCCCTGGATCAGATCTTAAAGCTTAACTTCCCCAATTGATCAAACTCATTTAACTTCTATTAAACCCTTTGATTCCACCATGATTTTAAATCAAAGCTCTTTAATCATCATCAAGTCCAAGTGCTGTAAGGAAATCTTCCTCCCAAGGTGAAATCCCTCTTCTTGAGCCATTCTACTACATATTGTCATTGGGATGTATGTTAGAACCTTTAAGCTTAATTCTTTTGAATTCTAAACTCGGATCCATTCATCACATTTGAAATCTCAATTACAAAAATCTAATTTTAAAATATGAGTAAGATAAGTAATATTTTAATTGAGAGTTTTCTCTTAACTATAAGGGTTTGCCCTTTTAGGGATATCATGCCCCATAATAATAAAAAAACCTTATATTACCCTAGTAAGGTGGGGGGAAAACTCCTGGTTCACATAGACCTATAATCTTATCTTCATCATCTAAATGATTAGGTCTATTTTTAGGAATATTTCTTCTCTTTTAGGTGGTATATTATACTTTAAATGTTGTATTCAATCATCTAGGTAAAAAAATTTCAAGGTATATGGTGGACACAACAAAATCGAAAAAGATAAGAATATTTTGCCATCTATATTATGTGGTAAAACAAATACATGATGCCCATCATTTAGTTGGGACCAGTTTTTATTAGAAAGGAAACCATCACATTTATTGGCTCTCACAAAGCTCAAAAGATCCATTGTTCGTTGGTACAACCTTTTGTACGGGCAGCAACCCTCTTTTAGCTTCTTGGCTATTTATTTTGGCCAAGTTCAGTGGTTTCATATGGTTGAGTCACTAATCTTTATTGATTGAAAACTCAAGGGCATACCCTCCTAAACTGTTGGTACACCTTTCTACATGGGTGAATGTTCTTCTTGGTGTAACTGATCGACAAGGCTTACATCATTTATGTCATTTTCTGACATGGTCCAGTGTAAGCTCATTTTATTTCATCTCTTAATTTTTCAATACCACCTACGTGAAGTGTATAAGATAATGTTTGAGTCCTACCACTGGCTAGGTTTATGCTATGATGTTTGTTGGACGTTTCTTCTCCTCTTCAAAGGTCAAAAGGATTTGACGCTTAAGGTCACTAGTGGGTATCAATGCAATACAACTTTTTATTTCTGATTCTTAGAGATCATTTTATGAAGTTATCTTCACGACATCATGGTGACCTCTTTATAATGGTTGTAGAATGGATTCTTACATTTTGACATGTGCTTACATGTAGCATGCTTGTGTTCCCCACCTATTTAAGTGGGATAACTTCTTCTGACATGTATGTTTTGCATGAGTGACATTCATTTGCATGTCCTTTTACTCTGTCATTTTCAATTTGTACCTTGAGTGAGTTTAGGTTTTACTTCCAGAAAGCTCTTAATTGTGCATTTTGTATTGGATTTATCCCCTTATAAGAAATTTAACATAGTGTTAGTGTATTTTGGATTTATCCCTTAATGCACATCCTTTGTGACCTGATTCATGCATCACTGGTGTGTTCATACATGTTGGGTCTTACTTTTTAAAGAAAAACCCTAATTCTCATTGTACCACATAGATCTGGGTCCCATGAGTTTGCATGTCGTGGTGGTACTCAAACGACCCATAGACTAACTTAGGGTGATAATAGGGAAACAAGCATTACTCTTCATCTTGTTTGGATGAGTAATGTGAGCTATTCTATTATTACTAGATTTCATAAGATTATTTCAAACATAAGCCTAGGTTAACACTCATCACTTGTCATGACAGGGATTAGTTCATTCAAATGCTTGGAATGGGGCCAGCTTGGAAACCCTATTAAGATCCTATGGGATAGGCCTTAGCCCCTGTAGTGCATGACTTGCTCATAGATGTATGCATAGGAAACCCCTTATAATTCCTATTCAGAATTAAGGTAGACTTTAGTTAGAGATTTTCATACACTATTATTGTTCCTTGGTGTCTTTTGTGCCCTTTAACATGCTTTGTTGAGTTTGAGACTTGCACATAGCAAATTATGGAAAATTTTTCCTTACAAGATGCATTATTCAATAGAGAGGAGCTTAATAATGAATTAAACTAATACATTCTTTACAGGTGCTACTTAGCTCTTTTTTTGTCGAATACACCCATTTTTACATTGCATGAGATGGCCTGTATTGACTTTTATTTTGCAGGTTTAGTCCTTTTTGTAAATTTACTCCATATACTTTTAGAGTCCCTTAAGTTTATATGAAAATAAGGTACAATCATGAGTTTTGAATCCTAGAGAGAGGATTATATGGCAAGAACTAGGAGTTGTTTGCTTATACCTCATACTTTAATTTCAGATTAAACATTTGTTATATAATTTTGGGATCGGGTATGTATATATGAAACTTGAATGCCCCTTATATTGTTCTAGTTTTTGTCCATTTATTTTTTAGCATTCTATTTCTTCCCTCATTTTTAAGTGTTTTTTTAGTGGAGGGTGACCAAGAAAGGAGGATTGAAAAAATTGACATACACTAAGGGTGCGTTGAGAGCCCATTCCCTCGGCTTCTCATTTCCAAAATGACAAACAATGAATTTGGGAGCCTCCTTTTTTGTGTTTATTTTGTGTCGGAGGGCTACTAATTTGTAAAAGTAGAAACCAAGGGGAGCTTATACATTCGGCGGCGTGAGTCGCATTGTGAGTAGTAGTTAACATCGCCACCCCTCTTCAATTCATGGAAATCCTGACCATATTTGTGCAAATAGCCCACACTCCTCCCCTCATTTGTCACATTTGTTTTTAGGGATAAACTTGGTTGCGCTCCTCTCCCTCTGTTGCCGATGTCATCGACTAGCTGCCACCCTCTATTGAAGGGTTTTCCTTTATGCCTTTTTTGAGTTTTCAATTTCCCTCTGTTTTATTGCCTCGTTCTACTTCATAGAAGGTTGATTTGCACTTGCTCAACTACTTTGTTTGGTTATGTGTGCTATTTTTTAGTTTCTCTGAGAATTTTTGTTGAACATATTTTTATTATGCATGTTTTGATGTTAATAATTGCTGATTTTCTTGCTCATACTTCTTCCTCAGTCTAAAGGAACATTTTGGATGGAAACATTTAAGCACTGATTCCATTTTTTTATTTGAAAGATTTTTAATATTGGATTTGCATCTATTTTGATGCAAAGGTGAATGTCTTATGACAGATAAGTTAGCAGCATTTATTTCCCTCATGATCATTCAAGACAAGTTACAGAAGGATAAATATATGAGTACTATTTTTCTATTTATTTGAGATTTTCTGTTAGACTTCTTTTTTATGTGCATGTTCTCGTGTTAGTAAATGTCGATTTGCTTGCGCTTGCCTCTTCTTTGGTCCAGATGAATATTCAAGGGGGAGAAATTTGAGCACTGATTCCTTTTTTTATCTGAAAGATTTATATCATTGGAAATGCACAGTTTTGAGGCAAACTTGTAGGTTACATCACAGATTAGTCAGCAACATCTTTTTTCCCTCCTGATCATTTATAAGAAGTTATAGAAGTATAGATATTTGAGTACTGTTTCTTTATATCTTTGAGAATTTTTCTTGAACTTTGTTTTTATATGCCTTCTCTCATGTTAGTAATTGCTAATTTATTTGTTCTTTCCTCATCCTCAATCTGGAATAACTTTGTGGGTGAAACAATTTGAGCACTGATATTATTTTTTTAAAAATTTAAAAGATTTTTACCATTGGAAATGCATTTATTTTGAGGCAAACTTGAATGTTACACTACAGATAAGTTAGCAATATCAATTTTATTTCCTAATCATTCATGGGAAGTTATGGAAGAATAAATATATGAGTGTTATTTCTCTGTATCTTTGAAATTTTTTTTTGGACTTGTTTTTTAGATGTCAGTTTTCATATTAATAATTGCCTATATGCTTGCTCTTTCATGATCTTAAGTCTACATAAACATTTTAGGTGTAGAAATTTGAGCACTATTTTCATTTTTTTTCTTTTATTTGAAAGTTTTTACTATTGAGAATGCATGTGTTTTGAGGCAAACTTGAAGATTACCTGATAGATAAGTTAACAACATCAAATTTGCACAGACAACTCAGAAATCTATAGAAATCCGAGATACATGTCATTTTTAAAGATATTGGTCTCTCTATCTATTCTAACATTACAACAATAAAGATAATTTATTGATAATTTTCTTTCTAAAAATGATTTCATCAAAGTGATTGATAACATGCATATCGACGCACGCCTTGACAGTTAGGAAAAGATTGCGTATATTGGAAGGTGTAAGGCTGCTACACGTAATATATTAGCAATTTATGATTTCAACATGTGTTTTATATTCGTGATGGCTGGCTAAGAAGGGAGTTTCCACAACATCAAAATTTTTAAATTTTCAACTCGGCGGCTTGAATACATATTATCCATGACTCTTTAAGGTTGGTACATTTTACCCATCACAACAATATTTCCATTTAACCCACTAATGTTATCATTTTTCAGGAAAATATTACCTAATCGACTTGGGATATCCATTATAATGGGATTTTTTAAAGCCATTTCCTGATATGATGTATCACCTTCCTAATTTTGAGCTCAGCTGCTAGTTGATTAGAGAGAGGAATAAACTCTTCAACAAAAGACACTCATCATTATGGAGTGTCATCGAGAAAACATTCGATGTATGAAAGAAGAAGTGGGTCAAACTCCAAGATACGTCTACTTATTCTTTCAAAAAATAGGTGAAGATAGTTGTTGCAACAACAACGCTCCATAATTTTATACGGAGGCATCCATCCCGAGATTATATATATTTCAGGGTTTTAAATGAAGATCCTACCTACTTGATTAAGGAAGCTAACCAACATCGGGCCAGTCCTTCAATGCTTGAAAAGGACTTTAGTAAGAACGAGTATAACACTTCCGAGGAAGAAGACATCCAGGAGATGATATAGTTAAGAGAGGTGATTATCAATGCTTTCATGAATGAAATGACCGTACTTATGTAGCAGCATCACTTACTTATTTCTTATTGATGATTCATATTTCCGTGCTACATTGATTCTCTAGATGTATACTTTCTAAATATTTGTAGCAATTTGTATTGTAGCTTTCTCTTTGTGTCACGAAAACATTTTATTTTTAATTTTAATATGTTTACATTTTTTTGATATTTCTTGAAGGTTGTATCTATTTATTTTTTTGTTAATTGGAGCTATAGTGTTTTATAATAACAAGAAAATATGAGATCAAGAGCTTCAGGTACTTCGAAAGTTCCGTTCTACCATTGTGGCAATAGATGTGTTCAATGTCAATCAAGAAGGTAAGATAACTACAAGAGAAGATTTTACTCTTGTCCCAGAAACATTTCTCCTGAAGATTGCAACTCTTTTCGTTGGGTTGATGACATTGATGCGTTCCCTTCAGATCGTGATAAGTTGAGGAGAGATGCTGACATGGAGAGGAGATTGTTCCGAAGACTTTATCATCGGGACTTGAAGATTAATATCATTCTAGGTTTATTGATTATTGTTGTTGTCTTTATTATTTTAGTTATATGCTTCATGCAACTGATCACTTTTTTTATGTATTAGAGTATTTTGCACTATACTAATGTTTTTCTGGTAGTAGAAAATCTTTTTGCTATTTAGATATAATTGTTCTGAAAACTGTACTTATTCGAATATATCACAAATATAAGGGCAAAACAAACTTTCTCATCAGAAACAACAGTATCACAACAGATCTCCCAAATAAACTCGTTCTTCTTCATCAACAATTTTCTAATAGCTCCTGATAAGCTGCTTGGAAAATCAGCTGCTACCCCAAACACATCCTAAGAAGTCTTGATCAGTTCAGGACAAAAAGAGGTGCAAACAAAGACATTAACATATATACCACCCAATGCTTTTGTATTTACATATCTAAAATTTAAACTTTACTTTTTACAATAGTAACTCCGAGATTCCTCATATTAAATAAAAAAAAATATCCTAGTTTGAATTTTTAAAATGTTTATTATACCTTTTGGTGCATGGATAATATGAAATGCTATGTGAAAAATAAAGTTTGTTCACGGTAGGTAAATAAATAGGAGTTGAGTGGTGTAGATGTAAATCATCGAATAAAAAATATTAAGGGTAGCGAGAAATAATGAGGAAGCCACAAATCTTCTGGTCTATCTCCTCTTCTTCAGCGCTGCTCTCCTAGCTCTTGTGGGCAAACTACCTGTTGTCTCTTCCAGAAATGGCGATGAAAGTGCCTGTAGGGGGATTGAGCTTGGCACCACCTTCGTCTTCCTATGTGTGCCCTCCTCCTAAGATGGCTCTGGTCCGCTGCTCGCCTCTCAGGACCTCCTTCTTCAATGGAGGGGGTACGACGTTAAACTCTCCGCGCATCTTTTGTATTTGGATTTTTTATTTTGCTATTTAAAGTTTAGCCTTCATATATTTGATTCTGAAATGGAGCATTTATGTATGCCATTGTCAATCTTTTAGTGAACAGTTTAGCCTTAATTTAAACTTTGGGCTCGATTTGTTAGATTGCGTGGGTGCTTGTTGCTTTGTTGTTGAAGTTTCCTCAATTGATTTTTGTTTGAGCTTGAAATATATAGTTTTTGAACATAATTAGCAACTTATTATGTGTAGACCTAGTTCTAATGCAAATACAAAGCGTCCGTGGTAACTCAAGCAATAGGACAATCTGTTTGAAATGAGCATGCGTTCCATTTGTTGCTTTTCAAATGTCTTATGGCTAAACGTAGTGAGTAAGATGTTGCAAGAGACAGATTAACCCTAATTGTTATTTCTCATTAAGAATTCCATTTGCTTGGCATGAAAAAACCATTTTCAACGTTTGATCCACTGATTTAGAAAGTTGGTTTATAGGTGGAATCAAATATGAATGGCATTTCAGCTATGTTGCTGTTTGTCATTGAAATTAAATTTTAAAAAGATTTTGTGAAAAGGATTGATCCACAGGATGCACATATTTCCACCTCATGTTAATGATATTACAATAAAGATATTCTACCATTCTGAGAAACAATGGTGAAAATGTTATTTTTTTTACTACTAATCTAAAGGAGAAACAACAACAACAACAACAACAAAAAATCCTTAATTCCACTACGTGGGGTCGGCTACATGAATCCTTTTTCTCCATTGTGTCCTATTTAGTGTGATAATTTCATTTAGCACTAGTAAATTAAGATCATTTTTAATACAATAAGCCCCAAGTCTTCCTAGGTCTACCTCTGCCTTTCTTAACATAAGTTGAATCTAAAACATCTACTCTCCTAATCGGATCATCAGATGGTCGACGTTTAATGTGACCAAACCATCTAAGGCGACTTTCTCAATTTTTGTCCGTCACAGGACCTACACCAACCCTATCACCGATATATTCATTTCACATTTTGTCTCTAAGTGTAAAGCCTCTCATCTACCTAATCATTCTCATCTCGGCAACACTTAACTTATTATTATGCTTCTCTTTTAAAGGTTAACATTCAACGCCATATAGCGTTGCAGATCTCACCACCGTCTTATAAAATTTTCCTTTTAGTTTAAACGGTACTTTTCTGTCACACAAAAGGCCCGAAACATTCCTCCACTTCAACCAACCAACTTGAATTCTACTATTAACATCCCCATCTATATCACCAACGCTATGAACAACAGACCCAATATATCTAAATCGTTCACACCTTTTAATAATTTGATCACCTAAAATTACACTTCTGTCACTAGAGCTATTACTACTAAAATTACATTCCATGTATTCAGTTTTAGTTTTACTTAAATGAAGGCCTTTAGACTCCAATGTAGACCTCATAATTCAAGTTTTTCTTGGGCTATTTCTCTCGTTTTATCCACGAGAAGGATATCATCAGCAAAAAGCATACACCAATGTACATCCTTCTGTAGATGTCCAATAAGACCATCCATAACTAAAGCAAAAAGATATGGGCTTAAAGCCGATCCTTGATGTAATCCAACAAAAATAAAAAATATTTGGTCAATCCTACTTCAGTTTGAACACAAGTAACAACTCTAGTATACAGATCTTTAATGACGTGAATATAAGTCATATCAACACCTTTCTTCTCAAGAACTCTCCAAAGGATATCTCTTGGAACCTTATTGTAAGCTTTTTCTAAATCAATAAAAATCAAATGTAGATTCTCTTTATTATCTCTGAACTTCTCCATCAAACCTCTCAATAAATGTATAGCTTCCATAGTAGACTTGCCCGACATAAATCCAAATTGATTATGAGAAATCTTTTTGATGTGTCTTAACCTTTGTTCAATTACCCTCTCCCATAACTTTAAAGTATGACGCATCAACTGATTTAAAGGAGAAAGTTTAATTTTTTTTTATATGATTTGTTAACATAGAAATCTCTAAAGCTCATATCTTGCTTTTTCCCATTCTTCCTCATTTTTACAGTTGTTCTTTGAAGATTTTGAAGACAATATAATATGAATGGAATGCTTTTTATTGCAATGGAAAGCTCATTTCCACATTGGAGAATTTTTCCTCTTAAAAAAATCTTGAATGAAGAATGTATTGAAATTCACTGGCTACTTGATAGTTTTTGTCCTCGACAACACTCCTATTTAAGATGCTCCAATAGAAAAAGTCATGTCAAATATGAGTTGAATTCCTTTTAAACAATACCACAATTTAAAAAATTTATAGTTTTATTGCCATGACAATCTTCTGTGCAAGCTGTTAGTTTACTTTGATGTTAAGGCTCGTTAGGAGGTCGCGTAAGGGACCTAACTAGCATAATTGTCACATCTCATTGTCGAGTGTAATAGAAAATCATAGAAACCTAGCAAGAAGATGCGAGATGAAAACTTAAAACCATTCTTATTGGTATAAATGTAACTTCAATAATATTTGTATCAATTAAAAATCATCAGAATATCAAAATAAAAATATCACCCACTAATCTACTTCTAAATAGTAAATGAAACTTAACTACACTATCATATCAAGTAAATATTTCTAATGTTAAGCACTTCCACTATTATATTTGTCATCATGAGTATAAACTCTCCTTTAGTGATGCACAATCAGGAACTTGAAAATCATAAATCAAGATGCATGAGTTTGTAAAAAATAAACTCAGTAGTTGAAATCTGACAAAGCATAATGACGAAACTTGAAGTATAATATGATTAATTAAATATGCAAGAATAATAATAAAGTATTATATTATGACAGTTGTAAAACAATGTCTAAAAAATAAGATTTTAAATACAAGAAATTATTAATAGTGCTTATTATTCATTAGAGTTAATTATTTTAATGTATATCAACCACTAACTATTGTATTCAAATGCAAAAATATTTACTTACATGCATACTCTATTTATATTCTATAATGGATTCATTACTTATATTTCTCATTTTAATATGCAAACATCTATAGTTAATTCATATTGACATTTTGAAATCAGGGAAGGTAGGCATCGGTTCCATAAAATTTCAATAATTTATCAAAAGAGTTGTTACTCTATAGATCCAGTGGTCTGAGTAGCCATTATTAAATGTGCTTAAAATCAATATATCAATCATTATAATAGACATGCATATTGCAAGTAGTTTATACGAGTATTATAATTAAAATGACTGATGTTATTTACATATAAAAACACAAGTTATAAGAGTAAAATCCATTTTATTTTACAAGGATAAACATATGAAAAATAAATATTAGAACTATAGGAATCAGTTCAAGAGATGAGTTTTTTGCTACAATAATTAAGACAAATATTCATTTAACTTACTATTACATGAACATAAAAAGATGATCACATGTCTAACAACTAAAGCAATATCATTGGCAGGACTATCATTCTATATATATCTAAAATCCTAATAAATGTATTAAGTTTAATGCATCTAATAAAGAATGTTACATTTATTTTCTACCTAATAAAGAGTTACCTACCTAATATAGATCATACATAGTTCATTGCATTAGACATGATTCCACCATAGCTTATTGTTCCATATTTTATAAACTATGAAAACTCATATGAAATATACACTGAACACAAAAAACATCAAAAACTAAATAATCCAAACAAATAATCTTGAGTAAATTTTTTAATTTATGATTTCTATGGATTTCCATTAATTTATACTAGAGTCAACATTTCAGATTCACTTGTTATTTAATATTCAACCATGAACTATAATTAATCGTATGTTTAGAAAATCACTGGTATACCCTAGAAATTAAACCAACAATTAGGTATAGGTTATGCATATTCATGATTACTATATACTCTTATACAACATAAGATAAATTTTTACACATAAATTGTCATTAACCGTAAGTCTTGATCTATATCAATGATTCTACCATTATCTAGCTCTCATTAAGTTAAAATTTGGAAACCACTCCTAAAATTCTTACCTTAATCTATGTAATTAAGTTCATACATCAAAAACAGCACACAAAGTTAAATTTCCCACACACCATTTTAATCTCTTAAACGATATCACATAAAATTTAAAGTTGATTTAGATTTAGTATCTTCTTAAAGTCCTCTGAAAATTTTAGTTGTTCAAACTAATTCATATTCTCTATTCATATGGGAGCAAACATAAACAGACAAGGCATGTCTTGGGTTTAAGGTTTATGTAGCCTAATTTTATTAAGATGGGGACCATAATAATGTTGGAAGAAGAAGAAGAAGGACAAGAAGAAAAAGTAAAACTTTTTATTTTTCCCTCTTGCTTTTCATCTTGTCAAGTGGCCCTGTTGAAGCTATTGAAACTACGAAACATTTGGACCAAGGGTCCATCTTTCTTGGTAACAGGACAAGGATCACTCTGATTCCGACTTAATTCACTCCCATGCACTGTTCTTTCGCTGCTTTCCCTCTCGATTGCTCACTTTACGCTCTGTGGTTTTGGTGCCTTAAAAAGTCACGATTTAAAACTTTAAAGGTTGTGAGTGACATTGGGTCTGATTGGGTCGATCCATGAAGTTAAATACTGGCTAGTACTATAATGGTGAAAGATAGACTATATTATATTTCTACATATTTGTGGAAAACTTCATATTGAAGGAATATTTGCTATAATTATGGTTTGATTCTTTGGAATATTAGAAGCTGATGGGATACATTCACTTATCAGTGCATTTGATGTGGTGATAGATTTCTATTTTATTCTCAGGCCTCGATACTATAGTTGATGACTTTCAATAATTAAAAACAGGTAATATGGAGGCAATTAGTCTTAGATGTTTCTTGTTTGGTAATAGTTAATGAACCATTGAGTGATGATGATCCACTATGCAAATAAATCAAGCTGAAGATTTTGTAACTAGTATGATGGCATTTGTTAATTTTGAATGATTGAAGGCTATGTTTAACAATTAGTCATCTGATTGACCTCCATAGAACAATCCTAATTGAGTTACATTCTTCAACGATTGCCTAAGATAATAATTTGTGATCCTAAGAAATTTTTTTTAGTGATCTTTATAATAGATTGAATACTAATGAGGGTGAATGATATATGTATAAACTAGCCAAATAAAGAGAAAATAAAAGTAAAGATTTAATTCATGGGAGAGAATAATCAAACATAGGTTAAGACACGATACAAATATTTTTCATAAATAGTTTGAATTTATGTCGGGAAAGTCTACTATGAAAGCTATTTATTTATTGTGATGTTTAATGGAAAAGTACATAGAGAGTAAGGAGGATCTACATATGTTTTTCATTAATTTAGAAGAAGCTTATGATAAGGGTCCAAGAGAACTTCTTTGCAGAATTCTAGAAAAGAAAGATGTTGATATGACTTATATTCAAGTCATCAAAGATATGTATCATGGAGCTTTTAATTGTGTTCGAATAGAAGGAGGATTGACCAAGTATCTTTTTATTTTCTTTGGATTACATTGAGGATTGGTTAAGCTCATATCTTTTTGCTCTAGTTTTGGATGCTCTTATTGGACATTTATAGGAGGATGCACCGTGGTGTATATTTTTAGTTGTTGATATTCTTCTTATGCATAAGACTAGAGAAAGAGTTGGGTAAATACTGGAATTATGGAGGTCTACATTAGAGTCTAAAGGTCTTTGTTTGACTAGATCTAAAACTGAATACATGGAATGTAATTTTAGTAGTAGTAGATCTAGCTGTAGAGTTGTAATAATGGATGATCAAATCATTAAAAGGTGTGAACTTTTTATATTTATTAGGTCTATTGTTCAAAATGATGGTGATATAGATGGGAATATTTTTAGTAGAATTCAAGTGGGATGGTTGAAGTGGAGGAATGGATCGGTCTATTGTGTGATAGAAAAGTACTGCTTAGACTTAGAGGAAAATTTTATAAGATTGTGGTGAGACTTACACTGCTTTATGGCGCAGCATGTTGGCCTTTAAAAGAGATGCATAAAACTAAGTTAAATGTTGCTGAGATGAGAATGCTTAGGTGGATGAGTTGCTTGACACTCAAGATGAAATGCAAAACGAATGTATTCGTGAAAGAGTTGATTTAGCTCCAGTGGTAGACAAGTTTAGAGAAAGTCGACTTAGATGGTTTGGTACATTAACATCGACAATCTGATTTTCCGATTAGAAGAGCAAATGCTTTAGATTTGACTTATGTTAAGGTAGAGGTAGACCTAAAAAGACTTGGGCTTGTTGTATACAAAATGATCTTGATTTATTAGAATTAAGTGAAAATACGACGTTTAATAGGACACAATGGAGAAAAAGGATTCATGTAGCAGACCCCACTTAGTGGGATAAAGGCTTATTATTGCTGTTTTTGTAGTTTATTTAAAATTAACGATAAAAATTCTATCTTTTTCTTCAAACGACTTTTACTTCTGTAGTCCTACAGAAGGTACTTAATCTTCCAAAGACCAAATCCTTTCAGTTTTCTATAGTTACTATCAGATAAAATTTTGATATTGTCATGTAGCTGTGCACTCCAGTCTATTGTTGTAAAATTCTTTGATTTGATTAAAAAGAAGAGGAAAGGAGAGGAATTACCTGCCTAACAGGACCGGTAAAAGCCAAGTTTAATATGAAAGTTTGATTCTGGTGGCCCTTAATAGGGAATTAGGGCCATGAAATGTTATGCATTGCTAATTCAGCATGCTTTAAGCTCTGTGGCCACAGAATATTTTATTTCAGAAATGATCGAACATAGAACCACAATGGAAACCATTTATAAGCTTATGTAAGGGTTTCTTTTAACAATTTCTTTCCCTCTGCAGTTATCTTTCTTAATCTTATAACTAAATAGTTCTCTTCTTATTTATAGAAAGAAGATTGCTTATAATTTTAATGGTTTTTGCTAACTCTTTTGTTCATAACTGCTAATGCCAAATAATAGCATGTTCTTAGTTGTTATAATTTTTAATTTTTTTATATTTTATTTATTTTTTGTTTTAGTTACTTAATCATGCATATTAAATCAAGAAAATGGGATTTCAGATGTTTGAAGAAACTCAAATGCTGCACCTTGTGCTTTTGCTATTGTTCAGATGTTTGAAGAAATTCAAATGTTACACCTTGTGATTTCAAATGGGATTTCCGATGTTTATTAATTTTGAATGCTTTCTGACTTTAATGTTTACTTTGCTATTCATTTGTAGTCGGAAGATTAAAAGCCGTGGGGGTTCAGAAATCCCATTGCAATGCACTAAAATGTGTTGGACGTGGTAGTGGAGCTCTTGGAGTGCAAATGAATCTTTTTGACCGCGTAGCTAGAGTAATCAAGGTTAGCTTCAGAACAAATGATTTAAATTTGTCATCTTCTGGAGTGCTTTCCGGTTTGCTTTCCCATTGTACATATATTGTGCATATATGCTAATACACTATAATGACATCTTTGTGTCTTCAGTCATATGCAAATGCAATCCTTAGTTCTGTGGAGGATCCAGAAAAAATTTTGGATCAAGCAGTTCTTGAAATGAATGATGACTTGACAAAGATGCGCCAGGCAACAGCCCAGGTAATTCAGTTGAATGCATTAGCTTCAATACCCACTAGCTTATAGACAACTAATGCACTTGTATTTTCTCTTGATATAGTTTTCTTTAGAGAAATATCAAATAATGTTTGTATCCCCTATTAAACGACATTTTTTTTTCCATTTTTCCGCTCTTCAATGCTTATCGTTATACTTCTTGCGCTTTTACTATTGTTCAATGTGCGATAACTGCTCTCGTCAGTGTGTGGGCTGCTTATGCTATCACTTTTTAGTCTTCCGCCCTTTTTCATTTTAGTTTAGAGCATCATTAATAGTTGAAACCTAACAGGTTAATGGATTATAGTTATAGTCTAGGGGCAGCTTAGGAATCCGTTGGTTGAGGCTTTTCCATTAATTTTTTTTGGTTAAGAGTCCATAATTTTGTTTGTATATGAATTATGATTTATGCAATAAAGGATTATGCAAATTGAATTAGAGCTTTGTTATTGACTATGTGGATTCAGGGCATGTGGAGGAGAATAGTTTTGTAAACATTATAATTTAACTGAAAGGTGAATGTTTAAGGATGAAACAAGCCATGTCAATGTCTTGAGAATGAGCTTACCATATTGAACAAATAATTATTTAAGATTAAGTCTCAAAATAGAACCCAGATTCTTTGTATGTGGCTAATATAGTCCTAGAGTATCACAACTCTTCAATTTAGTTTAATGATTATGCAAAATCAAACCAAATTGATTCCTTATGTAGAATTGCGATACAAAATTGATCCTGTGTCAGTCTTCAACCAAAAAAATTTGATTTTGACGTAGTTTTTAAGGGACCATTTTGGATCAATGTTATATAGTTCAGGGACTAAATTGGAGAAATATTATACTTCTTGACTAAATTAGTCACGCACACATAGTTGGAGGCTAATTTGGAGTTTTCCCCAAATTATTTATCATCCTTCAATTTGAGAATATAAACGGTTAATTGAAGAAGTTGTGTTTCTGGCCTTTTTTTCAGTTATTATAAGGGCTCCAGTGTATCCACCATTAAAATCTAATAGTTTTTTTTGTCAAAATTCATGTGATGATAAAATGTTTTTGTCAAGTGCATGAAAAAATCATGAAATGTTAGTTTTCAAGCTTTTGCTCTTTCACCTCGTGCTTGCTTTTTCTTGAAACTTTTTGCTTTGATATGTTCAGTATACTGTGGAGGCTAGAGCGTTGTGTTATATCATAAGAAGAGTGGTTATAGGTGGAAGATTTTATAATTATCATGCCTGTGTTTGCTTCACCCTTTTGTGAGCATTTCCATAATGAGTTAGGAGAGGGAAAAAGTTTTATTTGGCTCTTTCTTTTTTTTGCATTTATATTGTGTGCTGAGAAGCTCATAATATAAATGGTTTTTTTTTAAAATAAAATTAATTTATTCTTAAAATCAGGCTAATTTTATGTGGGCTGACAAGGAACTGGTCAATAGAGTAGTTTTGCATTAATTGGTTTTGCCACTTTCTTAAAATAACTTTGTTTACATGACATGTCCATTTCTATTTGTGAATGGTCAATGATCAAGTTTCTTTTCTACTTTTCTTCAATGTAAACAAGATGCTTTAATCTTGATGATGGGAATATTGTCCATATGTAAAGCTATTATGGTGTGCATCACTGATAAATAGAAAAGTATTTAGAATTTGTTAATGCTATTTGAAATTCCATAATATCCAAGTTATACACCCTTGTTATGTGCATCAATGACTTTGGGTCACAAGCTTCTTAGTCTCTTGCCTTGTGTGACTCATCTAGCACTGTAGGGTTACCACAAACTTGTCCAACATTGCGGCCTCACACAAAACCTCCAATTTTATGGTTTTGCAGATTAGATCTTTCATCAATGCGATCTCACCCGCTCCTCTATAAGAAATCTTGATCTTTAGTGATATTCTGTGATCCCTTCCCGAACACATTTTTTTGTCAAAATTTATTTCTGTGAATCTAGTTGTTTTTGTCTTTCATCTTATTTTGGAATTTTTGTTCTTCATCCCTATCGAGTGCTTTCTTGTTTTTTTTTTGGCCAAGTTTGTGGGTAGTTTTTGATGTCGATGCCACTTTATGATGTTGGCATCTAATTTGCTCTTGTTAACTCTAGCAGCTAAGGCAACCTTGGTTGCATCTTCTTTTTTTGTTCTCATTTGTATCAGATTATTTTTTCTTCTTGCCATGCTTGTTCTCATGTTAACCACTATTCGAGATCTTTTGCATTTCTTATTGTATCAGACTTTTTAGTTCCCACTTCCTGTTACAAGGACTTCTCTAAGAGTTTTAATTCATCGCATAGTGGGGTTGGCTCCTTCCCAAGTGGCCCTAACTTTTTCAAGGCTCTTTCTTTTATTTTCTCCCTGCCGGCTTTGACTTATTTTTCTCAATCCTTGCGTTCATTTGTAAATATTTTTTGAGGTTTGAATGTGATTTACATTTTGTCCTCTTAAATCAACAATTTTCTTTTCTTTTACTAAAACTCAGCAACTTAACAACATAAACTGTCTTTATCTTTTTAAAGCATTTTTTTCCCCTGGAAGATTTCTAGGCTTGTTAGATATCTCACTTTCTCATTTATTGAAAAATTTTATATTGCTTATCCTAGTATGAAAATTTGACAAGTTTATTAGGTTTCTAGCTCGTAAGTGATTATTCCATAATGCTTTTTGACACTTGGTATATCACTATAGATCTTCTTTAGAAGCATATTAAATCTGACTTTTCTCACAAAATTCATCTTATATACATGGTCTCTTGATACGCATGTTAAAATGATCTCCCCCAACATTTTGATAGCACTGTACAATCGCCTTTCTCTCCAATTTGAATCTCATTTTTATGAATTTTTCTTCACTACATTAACTAATTAACCTTAATTTTTTTGGCTTTTATATTTAGAAAGTTTTTAAAGGCGGATGCTATTATAGATCAATTTTTTTGGCCCACTAACACTGATTTAGGGTTTTTTTGACGATGGTGTTTGTTAGATGAAAATTCTTGGATGTTTGTAAAGAGGAAGAAGGATCAAAACAACCAGCAATTAAATGAAAATCATAACAAAATCAGGGATTAACTGCTGTTGGACGACAAGACGAAGAATTGAAGGACGATGTGTGAGACAATGGGAGGTTTTAATGTCAAGTTGCTTCCACCAGCTATATTCTATTAAGATACAGATTCACAATTGAAAGAAATGGCTATATCTCTTTGATTAGAAAGAAAAAAGAGAACACTGCCAAAAATAACATAAACCAAACATAAAGTCCAGCCATAGATTTTAAATGAAATATTTATATTACCAATGTAAAAATAGCCTTAATCATCGTGGTAAGTTATCAATTAACATATTTTGAAACTCATACAGTAGAGGTTTCACTATCTCTGGTATTAGGCCCTCTCTCACTTCCCTCTGGTTTCATTAGTGCCTCTCTCATAGCCTATAGAAAAGAGTGTGTGAGATCCCATTTCTTTCAAGCACTCATCACAGTAGATTTCTCCTATGATAGTAGTACAATGTACTTCTTGTTTTTGATAGATAGATGTGCATTCTTATGGCCATCATTAATTATGGCTCTATTATATTGCCACAACAAGCCATTCATAAGTGCGGAATCATGCTACATTTGCTCTTGTAGTTTACTTTCAATGAAAAATTCTACTAGGCACCTCTTGTTGAGATTGATTTTATTCACTTTAACGAAGTCAGATAGTGTAGCTTAGAATACCTTAAGGCAGTGAGACATAGCTTGCCCACTATTTGAGTAGACTCACGTTTTCACAATTGCCTCTATTGATGACGTGGTTGCACCCCTCCGTCACGGTACAACGAGTAAGGATTATTATGCCTAAGCCATTGCCACTCTCTCTTGGGTTCGATTTGGAGAACTCATTGAACCAAAAGTTTTGGGAAACTAATACTTCCCTTCATTTTTTCACCTCTCTATTGTTTTCTACTATTTGCTTTTTTAACTGCTCTTTGCTAAAAAAATGTTCTCCCATATGAACAACTAGAGACAACATGTCTATAATCATGATACTTGAAACACCTAGTTGGGAAAGTGTTTGGGGTGCTTGCCTTGTCATTCTTTACTCCTCCCTATGCTAATTTCTCCTCTCATGGGATAAGTTTTGGCACTCCTATCAGTTTATTCTTGCTGCTCGACCCCATGACCGCCCGTAGGGTTAGGTGGCTAGGATGCTATTGTATTATTTTCTCTATCGTCAATGTTAAGATTTGTACATCAATCAAAAAAATATTATTATAACTACACTTTATCAATAGATAGTTTTAGTCATCCAAGGTATTGTACTATTGTGTGCTCCTCCAACTTCATCAATGAACATTTTAGCTTCATTTGTAAATTCAACCATATTCTCTTCTATTGATAAATCTATTTGTTGCAAATTATGGATCCTCAAAAAGATATCTTGCTGATAGTGCATGGGAAGATTTTTCCTCTACATCTCTCTTTTTCATCTTAAGTCATATGGTGACCTTGTTCTTCCTTCATGCCAACGATTTCACTTCAAATTCTCCCACAATAAGGAAACACTTTTCTTGAGTATAATAGCGCCAATTTAATTGATTTTTAAGTGGAATATCTTTGTACTCAAAGATTTGTTTCACTGTCAAGAGCCATTCAAAAAGCTCCTTCTCCTATACTCATTGTCGAATTGACGAGACATTGGCTATTCATCACTTAAGGCCTCTTGGTGGAAGGGATTTTCTTCCTCTTTTCCTACCGGTTGGTCGCCGTTATGGCTTTGGATGACCTGATCATATTGCCTTCTCAGAAAATGAATGAGTCTTTGCTGTAATTAAAAGATTCCTTGCTGCATATTCTCATGGTAAGCTTCTGAACTCTCCTTTGTGGATTTTTCCTTTGCGGCATAGTGGTTTGTTCCTCCTTAATATTTTGTGCTAGGGTAGGTCTTGGAATTTAGGGCATTTCGAAATCAAAAGCTTAGCTTGTAGGGTTGTAGAGGCGATTTTGGTGGAGGAAGAAGGATTTTAGATGTGAACTTGGATGTGAATATGCAAGGGATTGGATTTTTGAAAATCTAGGATTTAAGTGGTTTTCATACCAACTTATACTAAATAAGGATTTCCCAGACAATTGTTTTGCTTACATGAAGATCTAGGGATGTTTGTAAATAAAAAGAAGGATCAAAATAGCTTAAAAATTGATTGCAATTGGAATGAAATTTGGGGTTGGCTGCTGTTGGATGGCAGCCAGAAGAAAAATTGAAGGCTGGTGGCTAGAAAAATGGGAGGGTTTGATGTTGAGGTGATTCCATCATCTGTGCTCTATCAAGATATAGATTCATCACTCGAAAGAGATGGTCAGAGCTCTTTGATAAGAGATAAAAACAGAGAACAACCTCCAAAATATCATAAACTAAAGTAGAAGCCCAACCATTGGTTTTAATAAATTATTTATGCTACCAAAGAAAAATAATTCTAACCTTATTTGATGGCTTTTTTGGCTCTGCTGCCCCTTGGGGTGGGATAGGCCTTTACCACCATGTCTTGAACCAGCTAGGTTTGCTTGGTTTACCTAGATAGGGGCTAGCTAGAGTTTTTGTGGCATTTAATCTTGCCCTTTTCCATAAAGTGTAGATTTGGTCTTTCGTTTGGATATTGGCCTTAGGTGTAATTTGAAAATATTCATTCTTTCTTCTCATCATGTCCTATCTTTGGTCATAATATCTTTGAATATTTCAAGGCTCATCCTGAAGCCGAGAAATTCTAGTTGCATGATCATCCGACAGAGAAATTTCAAAAGCATGACCGTTCTAATGCTCATAATGTTCCTCTTGCACCATTGTTGGAAGAACCCTCATCATCTGTTTAGGTCTGTTTTCAAAGCCTAAAGACGTAATCATACTTTTTTCTCGATTTCTTTAAGCTCCCTTGGTGTTGGTAATTTCATCAACTACTCGCATTATCATAGATAAAGGTTTGCAAATTATTGAAATACCTCAACTTTATTTTTTTGTGAACAAAATGATGATTATTTATCGTAAAAGGTTTCTTGTTTCGATTGGAGTGAGAGATTTTGCGTTTCTTATTTAAGAAGGGGTGGATATTCAAAAAAAAAATCATTCTCTACCTTCATTTTCACTAGTTCATTGTAGATAATCCAAATAAATATTTCGTATCTTGTATCATGCTGTTTCATTTTTCTCTCTGCTTTGGCATTTTTTTGTAATGACTCGTGCACTCATGTCATTATCTAACTTATTGTTTAGAAAAGAAAAGAAAATTGTTTTTAAATCTATGAGTGAATGAAAAACTTTTGCATAGCGACTTGTGTTTCGAAGATATTTTTTTTCCGTATTTTATTATTTAGTTTCTTACTGAAGGTTTTGGCCTCTCAAAAAAGGATGGAGAATAAGTATAAAGCTGCTCAACAAGCTTCTGATGATTGGTAATATTCCTCATCCCATATGATGTTTATCTTTAACCAAATTAAATTTCTTCATCATGCAAAGAGTTATGGGTTTTTCTTTTCTTTAGGTATCGGAGGGCTCAACTTGCACTAGAGAAAGGAGATGAAAATCTTGCTCGAGAGGCCCTCAAACGAAGAAAGTCCTATGCTGTAGGTATTTCTTGTAAATTCTATCATTGAAATCATCTTCTATACTTATTGTATGATGTAAATTTTTATATGCATAATATTAGTATTGAAATGTTCAACAATTTTCTATTGACATCATGATCCAACAAATCATGCTATTTTGGTATGTTATTATATACTATCATTTGCTATCAATTAAATTTTTTTCCCATGAGTGTTTAAAACCCAATGGGTAGTTAACTAGTATCTTTATATTATGTGAACCTTTTGTGTTCATGAAATTTAATTACATAAATCGTTATAATAGATAGCTAAAAAATTGACAAAATATGTTAAGTCCAAGCACTTATAACGAATCTTGTGATATGGGTAGATGCAGTACACATAATTTTCTTCTAATAATTAAATATAATCTAAATATAAGTTGTATAAGAAATATATGGGTGGATGTAACTCTCCTGTGTGTTTTTTGAAGGACATGTGGAATATAACATGTGCCTGAGGCCAGTTAATATCACAGGTATTCATTGCGATATTTTTCTTTTTCTTTTTGCATTCTTCAACGTTACCGACTAAAATGTATCAAAGAAAATAAAAATTGATATCATTATTTTAACGGTAAGACCCCTATTTACTTATTTCATATATTGCATAGACTCTCTTTCCCTAATTAATACCGGTGATCAGTAAAATATAAATAAGAATATCATATTGATATTGAGAAGAATAAAAAAATATGAAAAATCCAATTGCCGATCCTTTTTTGATACGTGAATGAGACAGGGCACGAGGTACTCTATTTACTTCAGCGAAAGGAGTCAAAATTGGTATGAACCTTGCTTTTTTATTTTCGTTAGAATCAAGTCTGACGGGAATAATATTCTACGACCAACAACTCATTTATTTTTAGACCGATCCATTTACTATCTATTATTTGATTTACAAATCCTTTATATTGTAAGGTGTCAATAGTCAAATGGTTTAGAAATCCCGTTGGAATGAGAGAATTTTATTTTGAGCTTTCAATCTTTCCTTTTCTTTTGTAGTAATGATCTTTCGGGATTTGCATCGAGAACTTGATATATCTACTTTATTTACTAATTGTCTGACCCCAGGAATGGTTGAAGCCATACCTAATTGAAAAAGGATGTTTTGCAAACGCATCTGAAGTAGTTATAGTAAAATCAGGCCCGCTGACCCTTTTTTTCCAATATGCACATATTTAAATAATTATCGCTTTTCCACATCATGATGAAAATTAAATCGGTTTCTCTTCTGAACGATACAATATTGTGATTTTTTCTTGAGAACAATTGGGTTTGAAGATCACTTTTGGATTTGGTTCTTTTACTACTCAGTCCCGGTAAAGCCCCAACTTCTCCCTTTTGAAGGGAGGAGACGGGGAACAGTTGTTGTGAAAATTTACCAAGCAATATAATAGAGATTGGTGATTTCAGTGGTTTTGGCTTTGTTGCCTCTGTACACTATGTAAAGGGAAGAAAGGCTTCCCTCATAACAGTAATAAAAGAGCAAGATTCTAGCTTTTAATTTCTCTTAGCTAGAAAAGTGAATGATTACCAAAAAAATATAAATAAATAAAAAAATACAAGAGTTGTTTTGGAGAACTTGAGTCAGTCTAAAGTAGAGTACTTGTTTGAACACAAATTTTGGTATGTTGAGGTGATTAGGGTGCTCAACCCAGTGCAGATGCTGCTTTTTCTCTACTTAATTATCATGACAAGCAGACAACTAAGTTACGTGTGAAATGTGTTACAACCTTTTCACTAAAAGGTGTATTGTTCCAAGCTGGCAAGGTATTGATATCCTGTAAACATGTTGATCAATGTTCTCATCAACAATATCTTTTCGCCGAACTGTGTTATGATTTTGCGTTCCCAAAAGTAGTTGTGAATTAAATTTTATGGAGTTAAAGCTTTAAACATGGAATAATTATTTTTATAGTAAGCGTCTTGTTGAGCTTTTGAGTCCTTTTGGAAGTTATTGTTTAAATGTCTTCTGTTTTGCATCTCTCACGTGGCTTACCATGTTTCACATTTTGTAGCCTGCCATGTTTTATGCATGCTTGATCATTTTACATTTCAGCTACCTTGTAGTTTCAGTGAGGTTTCATCAATAACTTATGGATTTCAGGTAAAATTCAAAAATAGTTAATTGTGTTGCAAGTGAAGAAACCATTTGAAAACAATAATATTGAAAAGTTTCAGGCTGATTTCAATAGAAGCAGCTGAAGCTATTAAAATCAACTAAATTTATATTTATGAATTAAACTAATATTTTCCAGAAGAATGTTTCATCCTTATAAGAAAACCTAATCAAAATATATGATAACCTGGCTCAAAATTAAATGACCCTAATAAGACTTGAACATTTGTCTTATTCAACGTTATTATAACCTGTTTAGTTTTTTGTGAGCAGCCTTTGAGTAATTCAATCTTTATGAATTGATTTGGACTTAGTGATGGGCGGTACTGCTTCAACAGTTCTTGAATTGATTATATAATTGATCTCGGAAATGGATAATGGTTGATGTGATTCAAATTTTAAATTTTTATCAACATAAGTAGAGTTCACTTTATTTACAGTATTTTGCCAAATTGAAGTAGGAGGCCCTGTTTATTTTGTAGAAAATTTACTTATGAAAATGAGTAAATTTTGCCTTTTGAGGAATTTCCCTATTTATTGATTCTAAGATGCGTCAAGATTATGTCTTTTGTCAAATGCCAAATTATTATCCTTGAATCCATATAGGTTGTACTGAAATTATCATAGAACCATACTAAATTTATTTTGATTATGTTGCATTTTGGTGAATTGTTGTTGTAGATATATTAATATTGTACATTTTTTCTTGGGTAACTCACTCTAATAATGAGCCCTGTGTTTAGAAGATATTGTGATACAAGCTTAAGCTTTGATTACAAATTTGATGTAGTACACTCTAGGGTCAAGAGTTTGGAATGCATATCTAGCATGCGATATAGATTTAGTCTATTTATAAAACCTCATCAATTGCAATTAATATGGGTTAGAAAGCCTACAAATCTCTCAGGGAAGCAATCAATTAATTGAAAATATGACTTACAATTTTGCAATCAAGCATTGAGATATTTCTATTTCTGAGGCGCGGTGCTTTGTGGCTTAAGTCTCGAAAACTATTAAATTAATAAAAAAAATATAAAATAATAAGTAACATACTAATATTAATTTGAGATAAAAAAGATATAGGAGAAAGATCATAATAAATCAAAATAAGATCACGACAATAAGTCTTTCATACTTTCAATTTAAAATAAAAACTTGTCTAATTTACTAAGATTATAATTTGTCTTGGAATCATCTTGATGGTGAGTTGCTTTCTCTCTTTCCTCATGCTTAACTGTGGTTGTGAGTGAGAGTGGTGTCGTATGCAAGTGCATCATGCATCTAGGATACATGGATATACACTCGATTTCAGTTCTCAATTCTATTTGATTTAAATGTTGGTGTAAAATAAATAAATAAACATGTTCTGTTATATACAATGAATTCATTAATTAAAATTTTAAAATCATCTAAATCTTAGATTTTGAGGCGTGCACCTCATATAACTGTGTAGAGGCAAGCCTTGAGGTGGGCCTAGACTCACCAAGGCGTATGCCTCATAAACCCAAAGTCAGGGATGCTCCTTATTGTGTTTTATTTTTTATTTTGTAAATTGGCAAAAGTTGGACTTGCGGGCCTTGTTATTGTACATTTTGAACAGTAATCACAAATTATTGTTTACACAAGCAATGAGATGGAAAACAGGTAAAAATTCAACTCTAATTACCGGACCTTAGCCTTCTAATAAAAAATGAAGGTAATAAATAATGATTAAAAATCTGCTAAAGAAATTAATATTTTACAGATGAAAAAGAATTAGATTTTGAAGATATGAAAAGAACCAGTTTCACTCTCAACCAATTGCAGGAAAATAAGAGAAGGGAAAGTGAGATGGGTAGATAGATAAATAGAGAGAGTGAGAGAGAGAAATCATTTAGAAAATCTCATGCTTGAACTTTATCGCTTCTCTTGAAACTCAAATACCTTACTTGACCAAGGATTAGGAACCCGGAAAAAAAAAAACTTTATATTTAATGGAAGTTTTAATATTTATATAGAATTGTTTTCTACATGCCTCAAAATTCCTTTTATAAGCCTCATGTAACAAAAATGGATATTTGGATAGGATAGCAAAAAAATAGTAAGTTGTATTGGAAATAAGCAGCCAAAGGAGAAACCAAAAGGATATTACATGGAAATAGGATGGGTGTTGTAAATAATCATTTTAGAATAGGAACCACATCCTCTCTAAGAATCTACAAAGAACCGCTGAATAACCATAAAAGTATTTCCCTAGGAGTCACAATAGTTGAGGTATAAATTACCAAAAAAAAGTAGGCCACCATAGACAAATAACAAGGGAGCCATTGAAATGGGATTTCCCCAATAATAGAATCAAGGACCCAAACCTAGCTGTAGAGTTATGCTCATCATATGTATTTAAATATAAGCTTATTGTTGTAATTTTAGGAAGTTTTTGCTTTATTATATTCTATTATTAGGTTTTTTTCTATTTCTAAAGTCTAACATTATTGGTATGTCATAATTCATGTTTCCTTCTTTCATAATGGAGAGTTATGAGTGATTCTATTATGTCTTTAATGTGGGAGTCATCCCCCACTATTTATGTTGTAATCATTTTCTATGAAATTTAAGATGAATAATTATTTTTCTCCTCCCAAAAGTTACATGGTATCAGAGCCCCTAATCTTGTCAAGAAATCCTTTGCAGATTTTGTCACCCTCCCGGTTGCGATACAGTTGCAATTGGAAATCACTGGGAAGATAGTGATTGGATTGGGATAGACCGCTCACATACAATCACAATTTGTGCTTTGCTAGGAAGATATTTACTGAATCGTGTTAGACCCCTAGCGATATAGTCGCTACTAGAGCTCGTTGGGAAGATAACTACTGAATTGCAGGAAGAATGACCGAAGCACAACATACCCCTCAATATAGTCAAAATTAGAGCCAGTTGGGAAGGCAACAGGTGGATCGCAATAGGCCGCTCGCCATATAGTCGTGGTTAGAGCCAATTGGGAAGGCAATGGATGGATTGCTGTGTTCAGAGACCCGGGATTTTTTTTTGCTCTGGCGTTGAAATTGCGCATGTCGAGCTCTCGGTGGTCAGATTCTTTTCGGCTGGGACATTCTCCGCCACCGTTGTTTTGTTATCTTTTTCTTCCTTCTTTTTTTTGGTATTCAATGACGGGCTTCTCGTCGTGCTTCTTCTTCGCTCATTTCTTCTCATTTTTTAACACCGTTGGAATTTGTAATTCGAGAAAAAGAGGAATTAATCTTGTTTTTGTTCCTCATCTAGTTTTCAAAGAAGACTTCCGTTCTCGAGTACCATGAACTGAAGATATGAACTGAATCCTGAGTCGAATGTCGGCTATCAAATACTCAATTCGTTTCAATCCCTTCGACTTCTTATCCGCTACAACACCATCCTTGAACTTTTCCTCCACTCAACTTTAAGCATCAAATTAACTCGCGACCGAAATCTTCTCTCCTTGATAATGTCTTACAAGTCGGCGATGATTGATGCCCAAAGAAATTCTACCGTTTTTACTGGTTCCAATAATTTTAAAACTAATTCTCCCTACCCATGGTGGTGGTGTGAGCATTGGAAAAAATCATGACATATGAATGAGACATGTTGAAAGTTTCACGGTAAACACACAAATTGGAAACCAAAAGCTAAATGTGGAGGTTGGGTCTACCAAGCCTCAACTAATGAAACTCAAGAGCTATATACCAACTTGGATGCAGTACCTTTCACCAAGGAGCATTTATTACACTTGCATAAGTTGTTTCAATCTCTAAAATTGTTACTGACCCCGTCTTGCTTTTTTAGTGCAGAAGGATAATTCTCTAGCCGCTGAATAGTTAGGTTTTAACCCTAATTTAATTTATTCTTGGATAATTGATTTTGACGCAACTAATCATATGACTGGTTCAAAATTATTCTTATTTTATAGGCCTTGTGAGACAACAAAATGGTCAAAATTATTGATGGTTCCTTCTTGATAATTGTGGAGATAAGAACTATCAAACTCATTTCATTGTTAACCCTTCATGATGTTCTCTATGTTCCCAATTTGCCTTGTAATCTATTATCTATTAGCAAAGTTACTTCTGATTATCAGTATTAGGTTAATTGCTACTTTTTTGTTGTGCGTTTCTGGAATTGATTACTGGGAGGATGATTGACGGTGCTAAGAAAAATGATAAGACTATTACTTTGACGATTTACTTGATACGGATAAACATTGTCAAAGTACCTGTTTAATTTCTGATTTTATTTCCAAAGATAATGATATTATATTATGGCAATGTTGGTTAGGTCATCTTAACTTTCAATATTTAAAAGTCTTCTTTTTTAGTTTATTTCAAAATAAAAGTGTAATCTTTTCAATATGAAATCTATCAGTATGCCAAACATCATCATGCGTTATTTTCTCCTTGAATTTACATATCAATTATACATTTTACTCTAATTCATAGTGATATTTGAGGTTTTATAGACATCATACACACTCTGGAAAAAATGATTTTTCTTACTGATGATCACGAAAGGTTAAGTTAAGTGTATTTAATGAAAGAAAAATATGAAGTGAAATAATTTTAAAAAACTTTTACATTATGGTACAAGCACAATTTTAAAAAACCATTCAACTATTTCGAGAATATTTTGGGTTAAATTTTTTTCGAAAAAGGAATAATTTATCAAAGCTCTTGTACCGACATCTCACGACAAAATTGTGTGGCTAAACGAAAAAAAACACTTATTAGAAGTAGCTTGGACATTGCTATTTACAAATCAAGTGCCAAAATATCTTTGATGAGTCGTTTCTTAATGCTACATTTCTCATAAATAAAATACCTAATAAAGTTTTAAACTTGGAAAGATCTTTTATATATTTTCATAAAATTTACCTAATAAATCATTTTACGTCTTTTGTACCTTTCAGATTTTAGGTGTTCTGCATTTGTTCACATTTATATATAAAGAAAACTTGAACCCCGAGCCATAAAATGTGTATTTGTTCGGTATACTCCCACCCAAAAGGGCTATAAAATATTTTAATCCTTTTTCTAGAAATATGTATCTCCATGGATGTCACTTTTTTGAATTACAATCCCTTTTTCACCTCATCTTCAAAGGGGGAGGGACAAAATAAAGATTGAACTATTATTTTTCCCGACATTTTTCAAATAGAAGACTCACAAAATTATATCTCTCCAACCTTGATCTTAACATTAAAAATCCAAGTTATATTATATCAGGAGAAAATGAATTGAGCTTTTTTGATACAAAAGAAGATTTAGGCTTCCTAAAGTGTCATCTTATGTTGTTCTTAATTCTATAACAATTAACAAAGAGGAAACTCACAATATTGGTACCATTTGACATTGTCCACTCACGATAAAGGACGACTCAATAGAAAGAATCTACGAATCCTTGCATTGCCCGGGATCCATGAATTCTTCAGTTAATATCCTCACTAAGTTTTTACCCCATGAACAGTCCATTTTAACTTTGATTTCTGAATCTTATAGTCCCGAACTCGAATCTTTCCCTAATCCTAAATCTAAGGATTTCGGCCATCCCATTACTGCTTGTAAGGGGATAAGGCCTGCATGCGACCCCAATCAAAAACTTGGAGATGAGAAAGAAGGTGACCCGGTGAATACGACTCAATATCAAAAGTTGTTAGAAAAGTTGATATACTGATCACATACACGATCATATATCGCCTTTGTTGTACATTTGATAAGTTAATTTATGCATTCAACCTTTGAAAAATATCTTGAAGCAATTAATAGAATTCTCATATACCTAAAAAATACACCAAGTAATGGTTTATTTTTTTCAGAAGACCACACAACAGAACATAGAGACATACACCAATGTAGATTGGGCATGCTTAGCTGTTGACTGGAGATTTGACATTCAAATACTGTACTTATTTCTAAGGACATCTGATTATATAGCAAAGTAAGAAATAAAATGTGGTGGCAATGAGTAGAGTTGAGGCAGTATACTGAGCTATGCTAACAGAGTATATGAGATTTTATGGTTGAAGAGAATTCTTGAAGAACTACATATCATGATAAACATGCCAATGGAAGTTGTACTGTGACAATAAAACAACCATAAGCATTACAGAAATTTTAGTGCAACATGATCACACAAAACATGTAGAGATTGATAAACACTTTATAAAAAAAATATTGATTGTGGAGCCATTTGCATGCCTTTCACTCGGACAACTCAACAAATAACAAATATATTTATCAAAGGACTTTTCAGGCCTTGTTTTGAGTTCCTTGTAAGCAAGTTGGGCATGATAGATTTTTATGCTCTAACTTGAGGGGGGTGTTGGAATTTTAGGATGTTTTTGTTTTAGCATATTATATAATTAGGTGTTTATATTTCTATAATCTATTACTATTGGTATCTCATATTCATGTTTCCTTCTTTTATCGTGGGGAGTTATAGCATCACACCAATCTAATCTTGTAGATGGTTCCTGATCGAAACTCCATGAAACACCTTCTTCCAATGCTCACCTCCTCTCCTTCTTCAACCATGTTAGGGAATATGGCTAGGGATATCATGGAGTCATGATACTCAACTTGTCCACCATTAGCTTTGATGCTAGCACTCTTGTTGGTATCCCCATTGATGATGATGCATACATTTCCTTTCACGGTGCAATGAGTGTTAAATATATTGTGGCAAAGTCACTGTTTTACTTGGAAGAGTAGTTGTTGTGTGTCGGGCTGATGTTGTACTTGGCAGAGTAGCTGTTGTGTGTCGTCGATAGTTGATTTTTTATCAGATTGCATCAATTGTCTCCTTTGCGACGTGGTTAAGGTTTGGGTGCAGGTTGGTGGAAGGAGGTGTACATGGTGGAGGGAAAAGAAAAATTTTAGGGGGTTGCTAGAAACCATTGGATAAAAATAATGAGTTAGATTAACTCTGATACCAAATGATACCAGAGTTATACCAAACCACAATAGGCAAAATAAATATTATTACTGAAAGCAAATAGGCGGTTACAATAAAACACACTTGAAAGTGAAATTAAAATAGACACGACACAAAGTAGGGTTCGATCATGGGTGGGGAGATAAGCTACGTGGTTGGAGAGCTGAGGTAGGTGGCTGAAATAAGTCGTGGCTGGTTGGGACAACAGAAGAAGGGGCTGGAATTGCGTTGGCAGCATAGCGAAGGGCTGGGACAGTGAGGGAAGGGGTAGCGGAAGGGCTGTGGACTGGAGAACAGCAAGGGGTAGCTGTTTGGGGCGGTGACAACGAGCAAGAAGGGCTGGAATTGGACGACTGCAGTGAAAAATAGCAAATGATTGTTGTTCAGGAGTGGCTGCAGTAATGGAGGGTGGCCGGGAGCGTTTTGAAGAAGATGCAGAAGGAAGTATGGAAGATATTCGTCACTTCAGAGAGAAATACAGGTGGAGAATCACCCAATCCCTCAGGTACAACCCTCGAAGTGAGAAAAATGGTCTGGCGGCTGTACAAAACTCATGAAAAATTACCTTCCAAACCTTAATAAAACACATATATAGGAAAAGACTAAAAAGAATGAAGGATGATAGGAAACAAAGAAAAAAAAAAGGAAATCGGGATTGATCTGCCCAACTCTGTCTCTTGCTCTCGCGGGAATTGCACGTCTCAAGTAACATGCGACGCAGAGCGTTCCCATGTCACAATCAAAAATAATGCCAATTTTTCTGGTAAATTGGCAGAAAAATAGGGTATTTTTACAGCGCAACATTTTGAATATTTTACATTGGATGGATGATCTCAATCCATTGGCTTAATGCTAAATCTGGAGCAAATACGGTCCTGTCTACGTGCATGTACATTTTGATAACTAAATTCGTATTGATGGTCTTATATGAAGAACTAATTCTACTATTAATTTTTTTTCTTTGTGCATTTTTTGAGTGTTCTATGCATAAGGCTAAGGATAATTGGATCTTGATTGAAGCTTAAAATTGATATGTTATCTTCCTGGTTTTCTGATTGTTCCTTTGTCATAATCTTTCAGGATAATGCCAACTCAATGAAAGCTCAGCTAGAGCAACAGAAAAGCGTGGTTGACAATTTAGTTTCTAACACTCGTGTGAGTCTGTAAACTCTCTTACATAACTTATTTATTTTATGTTTTTGGCTTCATTTAGATGTGTTTTTTGTCAGCTTATTTTATTAGTCACTGTTGCTGTGATGTTACAAGTCTCATTTGCTTGCTATGAATTTGACACTTGAAATTTATTTGGCGAAGTAAACATCTCTGAGGTTTAGGGATCAGTTACTATAGTCAATGTTTAACGGCACCTTTTAACTCTTCACTGAGATTTTAATTCTCAGTTTTCAAAATGGTTCCCTGAGCATAATGACATTAGAAAATCTTCATCATTTGCTTTCATGAAGCTATACAAATTACTACCAGGTAAATTGTGGATATTTTTATTGACAGTAATTCTCCTCCAACTCGATAAAGACGACTCCTCATCACCAAACAAGTGTAGTGAATCAGTGCTCGCCACAATTCATTGATTCCTCCTTTGAGCTTGAGTGTAGACTGGGAGGCGAAACGGATGTCTGAAACTCTGAGTTCCCTAATCTCCACTGCTGATTTTCTTTTTTATTTGATCTCAAGCAACAAGTCACTGGTGTTTGTGCTCCCCACTTGTCTTTTTTGGACAAGTTCTAATGTTATTGAATCCATCGCTTGTGTTGTGAACACAGGCATGTGACATACCATATTTGTGTTATGTAACAACATTTTGGTTGTCCCTTGAAATCATCTTGTTAAAATTACACAACTTCTGGTTGCGTGTGATGGCATATCTGATTCTTTGGTCTCTAATTCACTCTTTATGTCCTGTAAGAACCACCTCAATTACATGCATTCTCAATCTCGGATACATCAATTACAGGCGGGTAAATTCAATGGGCACTGCCCACTTCAATTGTATCCAATCAGCAACATCCATGGGAACGTTTAGAATGACAGCCATCTGCGGATAGTAATGGTCTACGCATTTGGCAAGGAAAAATCAAATTATAGAGCTGAGTTTTTTATACTAATCGTTGGTTTATGGGGCCAACTTTTCATGCTCTTAAATGATTCTTTGGTGAACCTTGAAATACAAATAAATTTTAAATATTAAGCGAAAAATATATTTTTAAAAATTAATTTCAAAGATTTAGCAAAAATGTGCTAGATATGAAAATTGCAACTATAAGGACAATGTGTAAAGACAATAAGACATGCAAGCTTAGGTGCTCTTCACATCTAGGATTTTATGCACAATTTACACTAAAAAAATGCTGCTTTTTCATAGGGCAGAGAAGCCTTACGTTGCATTTTACTTCTGTACAACATTCTATTTATCAAGACATCTACCTAGGATTGTTCATGGCATGGACAGCTTCTCATCATGTTCCCCAATTGAACACTTAAACAATTAATATTATTCAAAATAAAACAACAATAAAAGTTTCAACAAAGAGAAAATGGTTCTTACCCATTGATGAGGTCGTGAGCGAAGAACCACAACTCACCATCTTAGCAAAGTATTAAGAAACCCAACATGATCAAGCAAGAAAGCAACTTTTCTTTTTAATCATCTTATAATTGTTTTTTAGGAAAAGTGCTATGTAGCTAGTGAGAAGAGAGGGTTAGGGTTCAATTAAGTGAAATCAAGCTTTTTCAGACTTATGCCCCTAGTGTTTAAAAATCAACTCAAGATTGAGTTTATCAACTTAGGCTTCTAGGGGACTAAAAATAATTCAAATGTGAGGCCTTGTGAAATTTTAAATTCTCTCCAGCCATTTCATAACACATTGCAAAAGAGTAGAAGGCTGTCCCTTTTTAAAAGCTAAAATCATAATAGTTTTGCAAATACTTTAAGCTCCAAATGATTTCAAAATTTATAAAAATTTCGTCCCAAGTCAAATGCAATATCTTAAACTGTGAGTCCACTCTTAAGACTTAAACGTACCACTTGGGATACTAGTGAGCTATGTATGTCTTAAGGTATCTATATAAGCAAATCAATTGCACATATTTTCAAAATCTTGCATGTGCCTCATGATGTAAAGTCCATATTAAATTCATGACTTAAAACTTATGCAAGTCTTTAAAGCTTATAAAACATTTTTAGATATTCAAATATGTGAAATTAAAAGCCCGCGTGTGCTCTAACCAATGTATTGAATGCTCAAATACTAGGTTTGAGAATGCTATGCGGGCTAACTATGCCACATTGTCTAGAAGATATGGTTGTAAGTCACACCCAACTAATTTGATTCTCCTCGCAATGACTGAAGTTAACGAGTATAGTAATTTCGAAATAAATATTTAAATCTTAAAATAAGAATTTACTAGTCCAAATCACTTAGTTTGATCCTCGTAAGGGCTGGAATTGACGATTCTCGTAATTTTGAATGTTTTAAATATTTCAATCATTGATGATGGCCTCGATGATCAAATATTTCAACTGGAGGAGTTAATCTTTTAAATCAACATTTTCAAAGTAATCAATCAAAATGTCCAAGTTAAAATTTATCACTAAATACTTAAAGCAATCCACCCTCCGCAAAAGTTGGTCTAGGGTGACAAATTTCTGATAGACTTTAGTTCACAAAGACTTAATGCATTATTAAGTGTATCCCTATATTCACAATCAAAACAACACCATGCTAGTAAGGGCAATACCCGAGTCATCTGTCTTCGTGGTTTTGTCGCAAAATGACACTACAAAATAGAAGTTATGACCAGATCCTTCTGATCGGGTGGTTATCGTCAAATGACATCATTATATTACGGTCACAACTACAACATGTATATTCTTCAACGACTTTCTACCCTTAGTTGTAAATCATAAGGGTACAATTGATTGATACAAATTTTTTTGTCGGTTAAGGTCGGCTCAAAATTGTCCCCTCAGTTAAACATCCACGCCAGATCTATAAAGTCACATTGGACTACGCAACCCATAGTTGTTGACAAAGATCTTTTAGTCAGATTGTGTCGACTACCTCCTTTGAACAAGTAGATCAAGGATCAATGTGGCTCGAGATGACGGAACCATGGGATTTTGATCGGGTTTTGTCTTCATTTTCCCACCATTCACTTTAAGCTTTAAGCGATAGATTATATTTAAAATATTATATGTTTGCTGCTATTATATGCTAAATTTTCATTTCTTAATGACTAGCTTTAATTGAAAATGCTCTCCTATTATCAATAGGGCTAATTAACTATAGGGGCTTGTGCTAATAGGAAACTTTGAACCCTATATCAAAAAGTCATCACGAAATTAGGATGAAAGCTTTTGGTAATGTCTTATGTACAATCCAATATGTCTTCTGAAAATTTGACCTTCCGAAGTTCTCTCAACAATACAAAATAAAATAAATACAAAAAGTTCTTAGGAGGCGGTCGAATTTTGGAGCCCACACCTGAGTGCACAACTTGGGCCAACTTAAGGATGGCTGCGAGTTCTTTATTTTCTAATGGCTTTAATAAGTTAATCTTTTTAACTTGGCCAACTAGTTCTGAATCGGGTTCAGACAACTATTTGGCTGTATACTAATTGCTTAATCTATCAGGCTTTTTATTCATATGCAGATCCAGATATGCAATTGTACTTTTATCTTTTATTTTAAAGACAACGAAGACCCACTGGTCACTGAACTCTGCTTAGCAACACCATCTCAAATCTTCATAACTGCAATCATTACAAATTTTTTGTCATATGAGATTCACAGTTGTTTTTTATCTTTTTGGTCCACACTGCTACTTTCTGTAGCCCATTATCCTCTTATATTCCTTGAAGTATTTTATTACCTTCTATTGCGTCCAGTCCCTCACCCAATATCGGCACACTGATGCCATATCTCTTATCGTCTCCTTGTTGAATAACATTCTCATATTTAACATAAAGTTTGATATCATGTTTGCCATATATACTATTATATAACCTTTTTAAACATTTGTATCACTGTATATTGGAATTATTTTGCTTGAATTATACAGCATATAAGTGTTTAGAGGCACCCAAAACTTTGCCATTCGGTGTCCTGATAGCCAACAAAATTTCATCCTGAAAATCCAATATGAGTACATATCAATTTTTACGTTCTATACTTCAAGACCTCTATTATAGTGCATTTGGAATTAAAATATTAATTTTCCAATACTTTGTTAAGGTGATTGAATTGATATTTTTCACTATTATAATGGTGCATATATAACACAGAAAATTTACATACATACCTCTATGGTCCTATGTATTTACATTCGAACACCTAGACTTTCTTTCTTACATTCATTCAATCTTACCTTTGCATTAAAATGTGTATTTTATTTTTTAAAAGATAAAATGTTAGTATTTTTGATGTGATATGAAAATTTTGGATGTTATAAATGTAAAAAAGTAAACCTAAAGTGTTAGACATGTAAATATATTTGAATCTCTTGATTTTGGTAATGGAGTCAACCGAGGGAAGTCATCAAGACCCCAACTTTTAGTGAGGATATGACTATTATAGGCAGTTGTGTGTTTAGAAGTATAGGGATAATATAGGCTTAAACATGTCTTTTTACAGTGACCAACCTCTTGAAATAGGGGGTATTCAATGTGAACCGAATTTTGATTTTTTACCCCGTAGAGCTACAAAATTATCCTCTCTAATCTTCCTAATCCCTTTCTGTTCTTTCTCCATCTTTCTCTTTCCTTCCCAACAGTCTATTCCTTGGGTGTTATTCAAGGATAAATCTGGGTTCAAAACCCTGAACAGGTACGATGAGCGTGGATCATGCTACAAACAAAAAGAGTAACAAAGAAAAGAAATTAGCCACCAAGAATTTGTGAACATAGATTGCAGTAGAAATTTCCTAACTCAGTTGATTCATGACTCAAAGTGCAAGTAATGGAGATGATTAGAGAAACACTTGCCCAGGCGATGATGCTGCCACATCAATCGACAATCACTCCGCTTCAAAGGAGAGAATTTGGTGTCAATGCCTGGAGAAACCCTTCACTGGCACCAGGTGAAGAGAATGACTCGTTGAATCTTGTGGCCTACTCGCCATCTTTTTTTGAATCGGGAGACTTATTCTTTGTAACTTAATCTCCTCAGATAAAGGGAGAAGGCACACTTGAACCCAGACTGGAAGTGGCGAGGTGTGTTCAATTCTTTTTCCGACTAAAGGAACTGGGTCTCAGTTGTTTCTCTAAAGGAATGTTCTTTGTTCGCTAATCGCCCCACAACCTAAAAAAGCAGTGAACCACCAACACTAGATCCAGAGCAGTTGGAGCTGGAGAAAGCATGGAATAGTCGTAAGTCCTGAAAAAATGGCTTCATATGATGTTTGATGACTAGGAATTTATCTCTAAATACCAACATATGATCGACATCTCCAATAACAACCAACACCAGACCCTCTACCTCCAACTTTGGAACACTAGGAGAAGTTCCCAAGACAATCCAGGAAGGCTCTTCGTCCTCACTAGTGTGTCCACTTTGGAGGCTGAACAAACTTTTTTGAGGACTACTTCGAATACCGACGAGTTGATGTTTGGAACCAGCGAAATAGAAGTTTCTCCTTTTGAAACCAGCGAACAAAAAGTTTAAAGGTTGGCAGGAGGCAAGTACAAGTCATTTGACTTGTTCTTGCCCCTTCATCTATCTCCTCACCTGAAGTTCGCTAGAGTTGGCTTTTTACAGTTCTTAAGTCCATTTTCAATATTTCGTGGAATATAATTGAAAAAGTTCATTGTATTTATAGGCAGCAAGGCAAATAAACTGGTGGGAAATATTAAATATATTATTTATGACAACCACTCATTAGCCAATCATGCATAAATATATTAGCATTGAACGCTACTTCTAGAAACCAAAATACTTCTCGCATGTATTATTATGATTGGAATTTTATCTAGTTTCTCTCGGTTGAAAGCCATCGTGATATCATCCTAACACTCGGGGAACTTGGTAAATCATTCAGGAAGGAGTTATTTGACTAAACAAGCCTAAAAATTGGAATTAGATAGATCAACCAAGGTTTTTTTATTATTGGTTTCTAGTCCAAATAACTTTTTATTATGCTATTTGACATTCTTGTTCTCAAAAGATAAAATGAACTGCTATGGTTTTTTTATTCGGTCATCTTTTTATAATGAATTATACATTTATTCGTGCTTCAACGCTTAAGAAATATAAAACCCCTATACTTTTAAGTCTCGACATAGGTTAAATCTTGGCATTTCCTCCTTTATGATGAAAAAATCTTCAATGAATAGTGCATGAATCACCTTAGAAGCAAGTTTGATAGTTATCTCCATAAAGGCAACAACAAGATCTACTTAATAAGTCTGGCGTAAGGTATAATCTGTCTAAGGCAATTACTTAATCAGAAGACAACATGAGCTACATGTAGTATAAAACTTGAGCCTAACATATTATTCTCGTATTACATCTTTTATCAAAGAAATATGCAAATACATGCCTATAAATATACTTTTTAAGTCTTTTTTTAATGAATTCCATCCATTCATAGCAGCTCTCTTAGCCGACTAACCCTGAAATCTTTGTCAAAATGATATCGTTCGGCTCACCTAGCTGAGTATTACCTACTTCTCTCATCAATGAATATCTTATCATCCAGCTTGTATGACCAAGTTTAGCACGTCCAACAAATCACTGAATCTTAAGATGTGATTGCTTTTATGCCTAACACTCGTAGAGGTGAAGATCCCTCATGCCAACAAATATCTTAAGCAAAAAAAGGAAATAAGGATGAACAACAATAAAAAAGATGTAAAAACGCACTTTCATTTCATTTTTCCTTTTAAAAAAATAATTATATATGTTTTCCACTTAAATAAAAAGGCAAGGGTGGTTCACTAATAGTGCGACATCATACATTTGACAAATTTCTGTCACTCCTTGTCATCGCATCTTCTTTCTTCGAAATTGGTAACCAGGTTTGCGAACTTCGTCATGTCAGCCCAATGTGAGGTAATCACCCTATCTTCATCACGTGGTCAAGGTAGAGCTAGATGCCATTCTGGAATTCTCCTAGAGTGTAGCCTTCTGCGCATCTCTTGTCGAGAGCTCCTCAGTGAACTCCACAAGAGTCTTCATTATAGACATGCACTCCTCCAAGGACTGATTCTCATCCTCTAGCTCCTTGTGGTACTCCTGCAATAGTGTGTTCTCTAACTTCAAGGCCTCGTTAAACAGCTCCCCAACAGTAGAAGAGATCACCTTCAATGAAATCTTATCTCCAATGAAATCTTATCTCACAAGGATTGGATAAGCTGTAAGAACTTCTTCCTTTATGAAGCTAGCAGTGATAAAAAGTTATCAGATTATTGTAGGTGTGCCACCTTAGCATTGAAGGTGGGCGACTTCCAATGAGAGGTCCCCCCTTATCCATGCCAATGAAAGTATCAACCACAAAACGAGACGAGAGCTTCCAATGAACGACACCCAAGCGACAAGCATACCACAAACTGTGAGCTTTCAGAGTATTCCAATCCGACCTCTTATTGGCGGGAACATATCGGTTGCTCTTGCTCTGGTTTGTCACTTCATCTCCCTTCTTGGGAGCGACCCATTTCAGCAAGGTCTTCTTTCGGATGCTAGAATCCCTTTTAAGTTTTGGAGGAAACTCATTTTACAAGTTGGCCTTCTCTATTCTCTTGCATTCCATCTCCATGGTCTCCTCGCTCAATGGCCTCCTTGCAAGACGACGCTTCCTCTCCCTCATCTCTAACTGTAGCCTCTTCCTCATCTAGAGGCTCCTCACCTTTAGGAATTGCCTGTCTAGTTGTAGGAGGTACTCACTCCCTAGGGATGATAGTTACTCTTCCTGGGACTGGAAACCGTCAAATTGACAGTATCACTAAGGGGTCGGTCAAGTCTCCTCCAATCTCTCCCCCACCTCGAGTTGACTAAGGGGTCGGTCACCTCGCCACCTGTCACTTCTTTCTCCTCGTCATCACCCGAAGAGAGATCTTTGCAGAAAACAAGATACTACATTAGTCTTTCACCTTTTCTGCATTATTTCTTCTCTCTATGAGGACTAGCTTGTCTGTTCCTTTCTTTTGAAAAATGATAGTAGAAGAAGAAACTGAGTATAGGTACTGATTTTTACCTATGGAGATCTTACCTGGCCTCATCTCTTGACCCTTCGTCTCCTCCTCGTTGTAGCAACATCTTCAAACTGTCAGTCCTCCTTGGTCATGATTCCATACAAGTCTGTAGCTAGCACTTTGCCAACTATCGAGGGCTGGAGATACTTTAGTACATCGTGCTCCTCGCCCATCAAATTGTAGGCATGCTGGAGGAGCTCATACTACGGTTTTAGCATGGCCCCCGATCGCCTAGCCTTTCTACATAGAAGCGAAATAGAATTTTCGTTTCCAATCCTTCATCTTATTTTTTAGCCCTTGAAGTGGGCCTTTTTACCAAGGAACTGCACGAACCCCTTCGGTTGGGGACGCATGTTGAAAGATAGCTAAAGATTTCAATTGACCATGAGATCTTCATCCACCTTATAAATATCACCAAGGTCGTGATAATGATAATGGAGTTTGCCTTCACTTGCTTTGGGAGGATTTCATAGAACAGATAGGTGCTCATTAGCTTATCATAGAGAGGCAGTCGGAAGTTGAGTCTGGATTGAATATGATAAAATAAAACTCATTTACTAAGAAGCTATTCATCCTCTCTTGTTTCTCGGCCACTCTTAGCCGAACAGATGAAAAAAAACGCACAATGACTCTAACAAGTTGGTCTCGACGAAATCCATGGGCTTGTCCGAGAGGAAAAATATATGATTGACTAAAGAGAGAGAATCACCAGAAGAAAATGAAAAATGGAACAATATCACCACGACCAAAAACCTTTTTATAAATGGTGAAGGAACCGTAACCGTCAATGAAAATGGTAAATAAGTTAAAACGTGGTACACAAAAATCCAAAGAGTCAGATTTATTAAATATAAATTATATCAACACTAGGATCAAAGCAACAAAATGGTATTTTTTTATTTAAATAGTGCACAAGAACTTATTAAAGAACGTCCAAATACAAAATTACATTAATTTGAAGAAGAAATTAAGAAACCCATGCATGGGTCCGAAAGGATGTCGATCAGAAGACCGACCCAACTAAATAAGCCTATGCTGTAGGAATTCGCCCTCGACCCTAAATGGACTCAAGTGACTGGATTAGGTGTGAGCTTGGGATACCAAGGATCTATCGCCTTCATTTCTACCAATTCTTGGAGGAAGTTGGCGACCATCCGCTTTATTACAGTCATCTTGCGCTCCAACTGATTCAGTCGGGTTGCTTGGCCGACCATTTCTATGAGAAAAGTCACAACTATTGCATCACCAAGACATTGTCAGTTTTGTTCAGACGCTGTTGAGATGTTACCTCACAATTCTTTCAGTCTCCCTCTCTCCTTCGATGTCATCATCACCTGCCTCCATCTGAGGGTCATCTTTGTGGCTGGGGTGGTCGACTGCCTCGATCAACTGTTCGTCTCCCCTCGAGAAAGTTCCTGGAATATCATTCGAAATTAGTTGGCCTGAGCTTTGTATGTAATAATAGTGCTGCAGATTTTATTAAGTGTAAAACATTCTTTATGCGAGATAGGGGAGTAAAAGCAAAACATAATTGACATTAGTATGAACAAAATTAGCAAAATCTTTATATGTACTTGTTGGCTTAAAAATTGCCAATAACTCTGAAGCTGTAGGGTCCTTCTCTACTCTACATGTTTGCTCATGATTGGGCGATCTCGTGGGAGTGAGGATGGTTGTCGGAGAGAGTGAACCATCGATTGGACCAACTGCTAGTGGCTTCACCCTAACAGCCATTGCGACGACATATGTGGAAGTCATCCTGGATGAGTCCCCCTAGCCAGGAGATAAACCGACTCTATTCTGTTTTACAACCTTACATCGTTTTGTGCCCTTAATGTATTTTTGCTTGTAGAACATACCACAGAGCAATTCCTTGTCCAATATATTTGTTTGTGACAAGTATGATTTGCCATAATTAGCTGATGCACACGGGGAGGTGATTGAGTCTAAAAACAAGAGGAAGATGCTGAAACAAATGAGCTTTAAAGACATCTCATCACTGTATTTCTAAGAGTTATTGGCCTTGTAATCCAAGAGATTATTCGCAACATGAGTATTTATTAAAAATTAAATAACTATTACATTCAATTCTCGTTCTTATCGCAGAACTTCCTAAGATATGAGAGAATCGAGGAACGAAATATTTATGACCAAAAGACGACTAATCGGATCAACAAGGATCAAGTAGCTCTCAGTCCGTCCATTAGCAAAAACTCACCAAATAGATGAATCCAAAAGTGGATTGCAAAGGGTCAACCCAGAGCGTCAGGTTTTCAAACATAAGTCAAATAAGGCATTTGCAGGCCGAATACGAGAGGCCGAGTATGATAGATTGGGTATGAATGGCCAAGCACAAAGGGGAGGAATATCACAATTCAATAAAGGAGTGAATAGAAAGAAGACCTCGCAAAGATCCCAACTTTAGTAGGGATATGATTATTATAGACAACTATGTATCTAAAGGTCTGGATAATATATGCCTAAACATACCATTATATGAAGATTAAATCCTATAAATAGGGGTATTAAATGCAAACTAGATTCTGATTTTTCAGTCCTTGGAGATACAGAAATATCCCCTTTAACCTTCGTCATCCTGCTCAGTTCTCTCCCTCTTTTTTTCTCTCCTTCGTAGCATGAGTGTGATTCAATGAAAAATTTGTGTTCAACAGACATGCATGTAAATGCTTTATCTAAAAAATACAAGAGATTCAATAATAATGAAATAATATGGAGAATGCTCTCAATTATGGACAATTTTAAATAGTTACTAATTTCTGATTTGTTAAAATCATTACAATACCAATCACCTTAAGCTAAAACATATATATCATGAAGATAGTCCTATGATAAATATTGGGGAAATGAAATGATTCTAGAGTTTTTAAAAAAATAATTCTCAATTGTTTTGTTATGATTCGACCTCAGAGTCTATGATTACTAATATGAGAATTAGCTGTCGAGCTAAAATTTAATAAAATCATTTACTAGCTGTCGAGCTAAAATTTGATAATTTCATTTACTATTCTTAAATGATAACAAAGTTTATTCTTCATGCTTCTCATATATGAATAAATTTCAATACATTGATGAAATCACTAAATTAAAGAATTTAAATTACATTAAATTTAGAGTGGTTCTAGCCATCTTCTTGTTTGGTTGTGTTTGTGGTAAACAATTTCTCATCTTTTACTCATTTTTAATTTCATTATTTTATCATAAAAATCTTAGTTTAAATTTTTGTGAGTTATCATTAACGCACTAGTTACTTATACCTCTAAAAATAAATAATATAAAGGAAATAAGAATACAATAAGCTAGCTTGCTAAATTCAATAAATTTGTATAAAATTATTTGACAATTTATTTAATCAAGGCTGATCGCGGAAATGTTTTAAAAATATTATATTATATAACACTAATAATATTTCATCTTGTCTATATTGTTTTTCTCATATTATATTTGTCATAAGAGCATTGTTTAAAGCACATTATTTAAGTTTTAAAACAATTATTTTTTTTTAATTTTATGTGTGTGGGTACCTTAGGTCCTCAACTAATTTCATGAGCGTGTGAATTATATCAGTTAGTATAAACACGCATGCATCCTATATTGATTATTTCATTTATATTAGATCTTTCTATAGTTAATTAATTAAATTTGAAATGATATTTGATAAGCAATTTGAAAACTTATAGAAAATTTATCTCATTTTATTCAATATGACCAATCTTTTCATAAAAGAGATGAATCATAAATAAATTTTCAATAATAGTAGATTAAATGGTTATCAATGATTTAGAAGAACAGTAATATCAACATAAACTAGAAACATGAGCACATATCTAGATCTTTGAAGATTGGGTTTGCCCCTTAACTTTGCCTCATTTTAATTTAGTTTCTCTAATAAAAAACTCCACACATTAGATATTTATGTTAATAACTTACATAAAATGTTATTTTAATTATAGTTTATTATATTTCCGTCATCCCTTGTTGTAATAGTTTTTACCTAGTGAGCATAATTATTTTAAACTACCTATTCTTTTCATCAAACATCTACAATTACACGCAATTTAATAAATTATTTCATTTAATCTATATTCCAAGTATTATTTTATCATTATTTAGTATCTTTTAATATAATTCTGATCACTATAAAGTACGATATTTAAACTACATATACACAATATTATTTATTCTCATTTTGTAGTTGTACTTTCTTTCATTCAAATATATAATCTTATTTAATTAATTTATTCTCTTGTCTAAATAAATATTAGAAATCTTTAATTTATAATTGAAACCCAATATTATAGACAAATCCCTAATTTCTCAATTTCAAAATTATCTAATATAACGTTATACTTTAACTTATGAATTTAAATTATTTTTGCTTCAATATTATTTTAATTTCGTAAACTTATGTCATAACATAGAAACATACAACTTGAATTAATGGTTATGCTAATTTTTCTTTATCATAATATATTTTTTTTATTTTTAGAATAATATAAATTTTAAAATCAATTTAGCTTTCTTGTTTCATTTTAATTAATTCTCTCAATTTAATTTTTAAGGTATAATGAAATTTATTAAATTTTATTTATCATTGAATTAATCATCCTTCATTAATAAAATTCAGAAATCTCAAATATATATATGATAAGAAATCACATAAAATATTAACACAAATAAAAAATCTTAGGTTAATTTACCTTGGTTGCTTGATAGTACTGCACAGAAGATCTCGCTTAGCGCTCGAGCTTGCCTAACTCAACATTTAATTATGTCAATCGTATGACCTCACTTGATTATGCTTGCCCATTTACTTGTCAAATGTTTTTTTTTCATTGCTAAGGTACTAGTCTTATGTCTTTTTATTGTTTTTTTTATGCAAATGACAATTAGTGTACATTTTGATGTTTTAAAATTAATAGAAATTAACACTATCTGTTTTCCTTGTACTTAATATTTATATTTTTATGTGAAGTAGAGAAATGATCAAAATGGTCTTCAGACTGTAATATTGGCAATTGAAGTTAAAATTATAAAAATATCTGATTTAACCCCTAGACCCTTAAAATGAGAGCCAAAAAGGTTCCGCCACTAAAGGTGATGGCAATTGAAGTTAAAATTTGTAGTTGGTGTTAAAAATGAGGATGATTTAGGAAATTACATCTTGAAATTTATGTAAAATATAATACTCTATTTGCCTTTCTTTGGGATATAATTTATCGGTAATATTTTCAATATTTATTACTTTATTTAGATGTTTTATGATGAAATATTTATGTCTTCATGTTCTTGTAAATAGATAAACTTCTTGTAAAATCAACTAGGACAGTTGCTTGTTTTTACATTAGTTAGCTGTTAGATACGTAACAACTTCCATTTATAACCTTACTTTAAAATCAACTTATCTTCTTACATATAGCTTTTGGAGAGCAAGATCCAGGAGGCTAGATCTAAGAAAGATACACTAAAGGCCCGGGCACAATCGGCGAAGTCTGTTCTTTTGCCTTATAACATGGTGGTGGGTACATTGCTTTTAACTTTTGGTCCTTAAAGTTTTGCTTTCAATATTCTGTAGGACTGCCACAAAGGTTAGCGAGATGTTGGGAAATGTTAATACCAGTAGCGCCCTTTCAGCATTTGAAAAGATGGAGGAAAAGGGTGAGTTCTTCGATTTCATATATTATCTTGTCATAAAGCTTAGGTAAATTTTATTAAATTGATGATTTTGGCTATTTTTATGACAAGATATCATGAAATTTAGTTCAGTAACTCCAATATTTATAGAATTCAATGGTAACTTTGCGGTACTTGGAACGTTTAATTCCATGTTCTGTTGGATGGCAGAGATATATTGCTGTTTAGTCAGAACGCCATTACTTTCAGAATTCAATTTCCAAGTTTCGTACCATATCCTAAATTCAAGGCGCAGTTGATGGGCTACTCAGCTTACTTAATGTGGTTATCTGCTATTATTTTTCATTTTTAATATTCTTTTTTCTTAGCCAAGTTTAGATTATGAGGTAGCATGTTTCTTGACGCTTTGTTAGCTCTACTGTTTCTTATGGCATTGTTAAACCCAGTTAGCTCTGTGATATCTTCTCCCAGAGGAACTGACAGTGTTGAATTCTTTAGTTTGAAATTACGAATTTACATTAATAGAAATGATATGCTGACGAGATTAGCATTACAAGTATGGGAAGGAGTGCAAATTATAACTTCTTTAATGTTGGCCTGGAAGCAAGATCTGTGCAATCTACATACTGCTATAGTTTTTTGGCTTTATTTTTACCTCTTTTGTGTTTCATTACGACAATAGGTAGGTTTTTTTTTCTCTATTTTTAATTTCTCAGCTTGAGTTTTTGTTTTGGGGGAATGGATTGGAAACAGTTATGGCAATGGAGTCCCAAGCGGAGGCCCTTAATCAGCTTACTGCTGATGATCTGGAAGGAAAGGTGATATCCCTATAATAAAGTTTTGTGTGTATTTTCCCTTCTTCAAGTTATATTAGCTCATGAAATGGAATTTCACTTGGTTTTATAGTTTGCATTACTGGAGAATTCGTCGGTTGATGATGATCTGGCTAAGCTGAAGAGAGAACTTTCTGGGACATCACTGGTATTATCTGCTGTTCTTCTTCCGTTACTTTTTTAATCATGATTGATACTGTAATGCTCTAGTTTAGCTTTCTTTTGTCTATTCATTCATTATTCACTTTGATGGAACTATTCTCCTGTTGCAGTTCTTCCTGGATATTGTCCTGTTTCTTTATGGATTGCTAAGTTGGTGGATAGCGCAGTGGAGTGACACACATATTGGATGATTAATTAGGCGTCAAGGAATAACAGAAAGCCCTAAAAAATCATAGGAAAATCAAATCAATTAGTCTTGAGTGCAATGGCATTTCATGTTTACATTATGTTGAACTTTAGGAAAAGTACACGTGCCTTGTGAATCAAGAGATCAAATGACTCGGTGATGTCTAGGCAAGTTGAGTAGATTTGGAAGCGGAGAAAATGGCAATATATAGACTCAGTAGATGGTTTGGACATGTAGAGATGTTTTGTACCATTGTATTCGTTAGATTCAATAATCATGGAGAAATATACATCAATTTGTGGTTGGCCATTTGGACACAGCCCAATTCGCATCACTATATCTCACAAGATGAAGAGGGGAACCAAATGGGAGGAATAAGCCACAACTCTGTGTTCTAAGGTAATGAATGATTCAAGTAATGACAACTAAATGTAAGTGTGAGGCTTTTGCATAAAATTTTTATATGTTGAATCGCGTAGGAAATATTTGATCGAGCAATTGTCATATGGTTTTGGCTTTCTACCAATTGCCTGAATGTAACAGGAAGAAGATTGTCATTTTCACTGATGTGCTTTGTGTTTACTTCTACATGAGTTTCTGGAGAGGAAGCATCGCCCAAGTAATTATATCCTGTGTTTACGTATGTTTGTTTAAGAATGTATTGGAGATATTAGTGTGTACGTTCAAATCCAAGAAGCAGTGGAACCAAGTTTTTTCATATCAAAGATGTTGTAAGTGACTAATTAAATCAAATTTATCCAATAACGGTAATACCATAAACATTAATTAGAAGAACAAATATTTCATTGGAGTTGTTTTACAGAGATAACGATTGATCATATTGGCTCTATTTATCCATATTCTTGTTTGTTTGTAGTAATCCTGGGTGCCATCGGAATGAAATTTGATTGAGCATGCCCATTTGCATTATATTTCCTTAATGAGTGATTGAGAACAAACCGTCTCCCTTGTGTGATTTTTCTCAGAAGCCCGGAGTGGGGGAGTCATGAAAATTTCCTAAGATCTCCATGAAGAAATGTATTTTTACTATCCACTTGATGACGTGTCCATCCTTGTGAAGATGCAGTCGAGATAATTATTCATATTGTAGTATTTCTCTTGCCACATGATTAAATATTTCTTCATAATAATTTCCATATTCTTTGTTGTTACTAATGATAATCAACCTTGCTTTGTAGTAATCCTTGGTACCATCGGAGTGAAATTTTATTGAGTATACCCATTTTCATTCTATTTTGTTAATAATTGATTGATACAAAACCATCTTCCCTGTATGATTATTCTTGGGAGCCTGAAGTTTTTTAATTATAGCTTCTTCCCAACAATTATTTTTACAAGCCTCAAAATAATTTGAAGAAATAGAAATTAAGGCTAATGTAATGTGAATTGCATGCCAATTTGGAGTATGCAAGATTCTAGATGATCATCTAGAATCAGTTAGCGACTTTTAGTTAGCAGGCTCAGGTGCTGAACTAAATTGCACCAGCTCAGAAGACGGATCAGTTTGTTTAGTTTTGGATGGCAACATTTCTTTCACATACAAATTTAGGTTTATACTGAACATTAGTGGAGAAGAATACTTGATGTTTAAAGAGCACAACATGAGAGATTTATAATCTTTTGAAGCCTAGATCATTTAACACTAATAGCCTCTGTGAGAAGGACTATAGCATATAAATACACTTTTAGTAGATTTGAATTGGGAATTTTTTATGTTCATGTGTTAATAAATGGATAGAAAACACAACCAAATGTATGCATATTATTGTAATTAGGATGCTTTTGGAAAATAAGGAAATTCAAACTCAAGATACTAGGGGTAACTATTGATTAGATAGATTTTCATGGTCAATGCTTCAACAAAAATTTTAGGTGGAATTGAAGATTCTAGTAATAAGATTTGAGCAACTAAAAGGGGACAATTTTTGCGTTGAAAATTTTAATTATTTATTTGTGTAGGAACAATCTCTAAGAAGTAGTTCTCTTATTTGGAAAAAGTAATCTGGAAATTCAAGTGAGATTCACCCACAGTCAGATTTCAATACTTCGTAGGATGAAAGTTAAGCTTCAACACAAGCATCAAACTTTTGGAAGATACTGAATACGTCTGAATGACACAAAAAAATAATTCAAGTACACTTATTATAATCATCAATGAATTTTACAAAATATTTATAATTTGCATGTGATATAACAGAAGTGGTAACTCATATATCTCCAATCAAATCAAAATAATTTTTAGCATGACTGCCATGGTACATAAAAGAAATGCTCTTGTTCTTCTCTCTTTTGCACATCAAGCAATCAATTAAGAATGAATTAAATTTATTTATTTATTTTAGCAAACCAGAGTTCATTAATAAACCTTGAATAACTTAATATTTTGTGACAGATTACTATTTTGATTTGTTCTAGTCAATACTCATGCTGAGATTTTTGTTTTTTGGTAGTCAGCAGATGTCTGAATTTTATATCTTCTAAAATGAATCTTCTGTCCAATTCAAATATGTTTTCATTGCACCCTCAATTTTAAGAGTTTATCTTACCTGTACTGATTCCATTTTTGTTAAACAGAAAGGAGAGCTTCCTGCTGGTAGAACGGCAATCAGCAGCTCAAGTGGAGCATTTCCTTTTCGAGATATAGAAATTGAAAATGAACTTAATGAGCTAAGAAGAAAGGCCAAGGAGTTCTAGATTACCATTTTGCATCTCATAATTCCTCTGCATAGTTACAGTGTTGCAGCTTGATAAAATTGTGCTGCAGTTCTCATGCTGTTCATGCATCTGATTGCTGCATCGGTTGATTACAAAATATGCAAATGGCAACATAATTTTATGTGCATTGGCATCAAAATTTTTGTAAAATAAACTATAGCTTCTTTATGTAAAACGGTTCATTGGTAAGAATGTATTTTTTATAAATCAAACTCTTAATGTATATCATGAAAATCTTTATTTCAGGCCTTTTTCTTCTCGTTGTTTAGATTTATTGCGCTTTTCATTATGTTTGGTGCAGTTGATGGAAAAACGTGTTGAGTTCTTTTACAGAAATATAAGAATGATGTGGTGGTTGCTTGTAGGTTTGTGAAAACTAGAGGACTTAAGGTGTTTGAAGACATGACACAAATGGTCCAGATAATTAAGCAGCAATCACAGTGCCACCCTCTGTCAAGATCTGGCGAGTTGAATTGAAATTAAAGAAGCGTAAAGTTGAATAGAATGTAAAGAAAGAAAGTGGTTGTCTGGTAATCATAGTCTGCCACGAAATGGCTCTTTTTTCAAATATGGTTTTAGTTCCCTTTCGGAAGTTTTGTTTTTTTATTTTATTTTGATGTTTCAAATAATTTAAGCAGTATATATATATATATATATATATATATATATTTATGTTAATACTTATATTTGTACATAAAAATAGTAATAATTATGAGATAGAATCCCTTTTAATTAAATCAGTTTCGTGCTAAAGGTTTTTGACAAAAAATTGATATTTTTTGTTATTTCAATATAGTTTTGCTTGAATTTATGTCGGTAGGTAGAAATTATGGGAGTAGATGAAGTAGGCGGTTGCTTTTTAATCAAATATTGGCTACTGACGTGTGAAATGGAATTTTGTACAAAATTCCATGGAGAGCCGAGCATTGTTATTTTACTTTATGTTTGTTGGTGGAAGGAAACCGAAGAATTGAAGGGGAAAGGCAAACTGATTCTGTAATTTCTCTTTGAAGTTAACTAGGACTATAGGCGTAACTTTTTTTTTAGTAGTTATTAGTAGATTTTTCTAAATAATGATGTGATGGTCAAAGGTCTTGATTAATGTGAAAAGCAAATTTGGCTTAATTTATCTTTAACAAATTCATATGAGTTATTGCAGTTTGGTGTGTGCGTGAGTTTGAGGAATTGTTTGGGGTGGCGGTACCATCGTGTTTCGTGATTTGAGAACGTAGTTTGGTGTTTGGTTGCGGTGTTCTCCCTGTGTTTTTGGATATGTGCGGTCTGGCTCTTTTAATAAAATTGAAGGATCGTGGCTGCGGGATTGACTCTGAGACCCACGTTCATTTAGAGTGTATTACCGCTGAGCCGCTCGATCTTTCTCACGATCCCGCATCATTGCCCTAGCTTTGTGATCGATCTCTGTGATTGAACTCCCTCACCTGCATCTCTATCGTCTGTCCTTCTCCTCTCCCTTCTCACTCAGCGCTCTGGTTACTCTGTAAGCGCTTGTTCTCCCTCGCCCGCTCCTCTCTTGCCAGCCCTACTCATCTCCTTTCTCACTTGGTGCTTCTGTTACTGTTAGTGAATGTGTTTTTTGGCTCTGTGTAATCCCACACTTGTTGATGGATTCATTGCTCCCCTCATGCGATTTTTAGCTTTCTTTGTTGGATTTTTTTTGCGAGAGTTTTTTCTTCATGCGATATATTTGAAATTTTTCGCGAGATTTTTGGCTTTTTGGTTCACAGATCAGCCAAAGAAGATTTGTTTTGGCTAGTCTATTCGAATTGCTGCTTTCTTTTGTTATGGTGGCCGGACTTGTGACACTTGTTATTGTGGCCCGACTTGTGACACTTGTTTTGGTGTTGAGGTTGGTACTAGTGTTGCAGGGTTTTAGTGTTGGTGACTGTGCGGTTCGTTGGTGAGCCAATGAAGGTTTCTTTAGGCTGGTTTGTTGGAATTGCTGCTCTCTTTTTTATGGTGGTTGGAATTGTGACACTTGAATACTTGGAATTGATATGGTGTTGAGGTTGGTGCTAGTGTCGTGGGGTTTTAGTGCTGGTGACTGTGTGGATCTTTGGTGAGCCAATGAAGGTTTCTTTAGGCTGGTTTATTGGAATTGAAGCATTCTTTTGTTATACTTGTTGAACTTCTGACACTTGAATACTTAAATAATTGTTATGAGCTTTTCTTCATTTGTTTTTTTTTTTTGTAGGTTCGTGAGGTCCATGATGATTCATATGACCCTATGGGTTCTTCTGGATTGTCGGTTTGTCATTGTTAGATGTGAAATCCTAATGAAGACAATCTAGATCATCTCTTATTTTCTGTGCATCGTTATATAAGAATCTACTTGATGGACTTTTTTTTGTGATATGCACATGTGGCACACAACGTTGGTTTCATGTAGGTTAAAGGCAACCAAGAACTCATTTTTCTACAAGGTCTGTTGTTTTCATGTAGTGACAGACTCATTGCTTAGTGTAGTTAGTTCTCTGAGACCTCACACCTACATTTTTTTTCCAATTTATGTTTTTTTATACGATACTGTTTTCATTAATTTCCATTTTCTTGTACATTTTTTAATTTAATCTTTTTAGTTGACTAATGTTTTCTCTCATGTAGCTTTTAAACAATATGAGCTCTAAAATTTCATAAACCGTGTGTTATGTCATTGTGGACTACAAAATTTCTTACTGACATCACGCCGGGCACATAGTTACAGGAGAAAGGTCTACAGTTGCCCATGAAGCGTCACAGAGAGGTATGCTTTCTTTCGATGGCGGACAATGAACCAGACTTCACCGCCAATAGTGATCAGGATTTGATGGTATTCCTAAAAGATGTTGTATATCGTGAGATATGACGTCTCCATTTTAAAATTAATATTATCATAATTTTAATTGTAAATTTAATATTTTTTTCTTTTTTTATTAAATTTGATGATCACCGTTAAATGAGGACTATTTCATCTTTTTTGTACTATTTTGTATTAGTTTTCTCTTTCTGCAGTATCGAATATATTGCTGATGCACAAAAAATATATGCATTTAAAACTTATATTTTATACTTATTTTTGGTGATATTGCCCTTTAAAGAAAAATATTATTCATGTTTTATTGTCGGTTGATGATTTTTAGCACTTGAAATAAAAAGGAAGAAAAAAAGGATGAAATTTGGAGTCAAAATAGAGTTTTGTAAGAAACACTCAGCGCCGACGACGCCCGTATGGACGCCAACGACGCCAGCATGAAAGAGTCTAGAACAGTGGGGGTGTCGACGACGCCATTTGACAGAGAGCTCAAGAAATAATTTGGACCATGGGCGCCGATGGCGCCAATGTTGGTGCTGGGTGAATTTCTAAAAGTTTCGATGAATTTGGTTGCTTTTTGTTCAAAATTCACTGGAGTTTTCTTTAGTGTTTCATTGTGTGTACTGTTTTGTGTGGTGAGTCTAAGTGTGATTTCTCCTAAGAGTTATTGGAGAGGGAGAGAAGTGAGAGATTTCTTCTTCCCTACATGTTTGAAGAGAGAATCAAGAGACTTGTAAAGAGAGAAAGAGTCCAAGAGGTGCTACAAGGGATTTGCTTTGAGGAAGATTTAAAAATAAGTAGTGTTTGTTTATTATTGTTGTATAAACTTTATTTTATTTATGAAATTCATATTTTGTCGTATCTTTCTCATGAGGTATGAGTAATATTCTTTATCTTTCTCCATACTCTGAGATATGTTGAAATGAAGAGATAATTTGGATGTGCCTATTTTAAAATATACAATAAATTGTGAAAAATTTTTCACTCCATTCTTAGTTTACTTTTCGATTTGACCAATTGAAATATTAACATCTGTTGTAAAACATACTATCCGAGAATGGAGTATGAGTTTTACAACAAAGTGAGAATCACATTCGTTTCCATGAATGAGTGTTTCGTTCATGGAATTGGGTGCAAATAAATAGACAAATATATATTATTGTGCAAAAAATTGGAAATTATAAGGTGACAGACAAAAATCCCAATTTGGTCTTAGTGTTAAAGTACTAAAGAGAGAGTTAGTCTTCAGGAGAAGGGAAGTGAGAGTTCTGGAGTGAGAGCTAGTATTATCCCAGCTTAACCACAGATTTAGAGACTAAACCTAAAATTAGCCAATGATTCTCTATAACACTTGATTAAGGGTAAATAATTAAAATTGCTCTTATTTGACACAAGATATATTAAAACCATGTAGCTCTCTCATTTAACCAAAAACTCATTGTAGTGGGAAAGATGCTTTCTCATATTAGATAACTTCATCACAAAAATATAGTTTGGTAGTTATTGTTTAGCTTTGCTTTACAGTTTTGCTAGTAGTTGGTGATTTAATTCTGATTACACCTTAAAAATTCAAAATTAGTGTAGTAGATTTTTTTTTATTGTTGTGAATTTCCTAATTTAAATTTTCGTTGTGAATTTAAACTTCCTCGTGCGATCGATATTTGAGGCTTAAATAGAAAGTCCTGTATTAATTGATAACGATATGTATACTTGCGTAGAATCCCAACATAAATCGCTTAAATTTCTTATCCTTAAAATAACGAATCAAGTTTTTGGCACCGTTGCAAAGCGGTGCCAACTTTATTAATTTTACACATATATAATTTCGGTGATCAATTGCTAAGACAGTTCTGTTACAAATAAGATTATTTAATATGGATAGAATGGTCATTTATTCACAAACAACTGCAAATCAGCTGTTTTCAAATAACTGCCCCAACAACAAGCCAACTTATTCGGATAAGCTGCTGATCAACAACTTATCAGGATAATCTCTTTATCAACACATTATTCAATAAGCTGCAGCTACCCTAAACAGACCCTAAAAAAGACCTAGCCGCTTAAGGCCATAATACTAACTTTGGAGAAGAAAAGTAATTTATAATTTCTTTTTTATGTCATATATTATTTGCAAGAACAAAGAGTATTTATAGCTTTTTGATAATATGTAGATTGTGGGAAGTAGTGTTAAATTTTACCGTTTGAATTACATTTGATTTCAATAGGAACAATTTACCGAAGTGCCTTAACAATAATAAGAAGTGCATTGGAAAACCTTTGCTTGTAGGAAAGAGAACATTATAAGAAGTGCATTGGATAGCCTTGGGCATTAAATTTTTCATA
>NEWO01000533.1:147704-158456 GCA_003013225.1 Phalaenopsis aphrodite | reverse complement strand
ATATATATATATATATATATATATATATATATATATATATATATATATATATATATATATATATATATATATATATATATATATATATATATATACACACATACATTATAATATTAATATATAAAGACTTACTCAAGTATAAGATAGTCAAGAGGAACCAGCCCGCCTTGAATATATATCTCCATCCTTGGCATTATCCATGGCAAAATGCATCCATTTTAATACTTAAGTAATGGGCTATAATTTTTTTTGCGAAGCAACTTTAACAGAGTATCTACCTAAATTAGATTCATAGTTCATCATTCATCATTGAGGCAAGCATGTATGTGGTTCATAAGATATTTGAAATAATTTATTTTCATAAAAAATATATAGGATGTTTATTTTTGTTTGGAAAGAATAGATCGATGCTATGATATATTATAGTGCTTATCAAGACTAACATTGTCATATATGAATATAGAGATCATGCTAGTTACTTTATGGACACAACAAAATAAAAATAGATATCTCAATTAATATTGAAGTTAATTCTAGATAAATAAATTATAAGTTAAAAATGGTCTATCATAATTAATAATTTATATTTCTATCCTAAAAACCACATATAAAGCATATCAAAAAGAGTCTGAATGTCCTCCAAAGCACTGACATAGGAAAGTGGTATACCCAAATATTTAAAAAGAAATAAACATCTATAGAAAAAAATTATGTCTCAAATGGCTAAGGAGTTCAACTTTTCTTTAAAATCATATATTTTATTTAGGTCAGCAATAAGCCTTATCAATCCATCCTAAGCATATTCTTATAAGGAAGTAATGGTTCTATTGTTAGCTTGCCAAAAAAAAAAAAAATGCAAATAATCTGTATAGATGAAGCGATGCTATTTTTTTATCACATTAAATAGAATGATACACATTTTTACTATAACAATCACTAATAAGATAGAATAAAAGATCCATGAAAATATAACAAGAATATACGATAGAGGATAATATTTGTATTAGTTGCTAGAAGATTGGAAGTACTATTGAAGCTCCACATTAATGTTTAGTGAGAATGGATTAGAAGGTATATTAACATTAAGTTTCATTGCAAATAAAAAAAAATAAAATCTTTTTTTCTTAATATTTGAAGATGACAATCCCTATTAACATAATTAAAATACTTTTCCAATTTTATTTTTTGCACAAAAATGCATAAGAAATGTTATAATTTTATAAGCTATAATAATCTTATCATCTATATCAGTGTTGTTAATAATTCTACTTTTATGTTATCATCATAAGCCTAAATATCACATTATAAAATGTATTACATGGTGAGATAGGCCAATAATTAGATATGCATTTATCATGAATCTTAAAAAAATAATAACAAAATATGTATCTATAAAATTTTGAAGTATCGTCATTAGGATCAAAAAACTTATCAATCTTGATAACATAAAGGACATTTTTAATTTCTTAATTAGATAATAATTAATTAAGTGTATTTTTATCATTTGAAGAGAAGTATCTTCCTAAATTTTAATAAATTGGACTAACTTCTAATAGTCCAAAATTCACTCATCTATTTTGCGGTCACGTAAATCAAAATTTTAAAATGCTAGAGAATCATATAGAAATAACAAGAATAGGTTATGAACATTTTTGGTGTGATTTAAGGATAGATGCTTTCATTGCAATAGGGAGAAGATGATAAAGAGCCTATGAGAGATGAATTTAAATTTTGGTGTAGATTGCTGAGACCACAATAAGGGTTGGTGGGGGTTGTTAAGGTTTAATAAAAGTTTGAAGATACCTATGCAAGAGTAAGGGACAAAGATTATACATCATAACAATTCCTCTAATATTAAATGAATGGGAATGAAGTAACTTAATCGTTTGGTGCTAGGGGTTATGAATTTTACATGTGACCAAAAGGGAGGAGGAGCTTCTTTTAGAAATTTTATGTAGAATATTTAAAAAAAAAATTAATGCAATGAAATTTGATGAATTTAAAAAAAAAATAAAAAAAATAACGAAGGAATTGATAGAAATAGACAACCATCAAACACATTAGTATTTGTGTAATTTTCTATAGTTTTTGACAATACATAGATGCATCAGATCTACTGAAATATTTTATTTGCTCTAAACTCAGTCACTATTTTAATAGCTAGAAACTTTTGTGCAAATTTTATCTTTAGAAAACTTTTACTTTAATCTTATTTTGAGTAATGGTATCATCTCTAATTATTCTCCTCTATAATGCTTTGCTAAATTATAAATAACAACAACAAATAAAAATAAAATTACAATAAGAATAATCTTACACATAAATCCACAACTATATATATGAAAATTGTGAGTGCATTACCCAAGTTGTCAATGTGGAATATTATGGCAAATAAAATGTTTCTCTCTCTCATGTGAATGCTATAGCTTTGAAGGGTTTTCGAAAGGGAAAAATGCTTGGTGGGTAGCTTTGAGAACACCATATTAAGGTTTCTTCTTTATATTATCTCACGTAAAAATGATTGATAGAATGCAAATTCTAATGCAATAAAGTTTGAAAATATGCTATAGATAAAGTAAGATTTTAAATGCTCAAACTTGTTTCTAAAAAAAGTTAAAAATTGTAATTTTAAAATTAGATTGCATTTTTAATGGTTAGATTTAGTGACAAAAGTTTGTTTCTAAAAGCAACTTAATGTAGACTTAGGAAATCATTTTGAGGCTTGTTAATGGATTTATTGATGATACTTATTATAAGGTTTGTAGAGGTCTAGTAATAATTAATTTTTTTTTCTAGTTAAAAATCATTATTCTTTTATTAGATTGCATGCAATATTTTGTGGTGTATATTTGAATGAGTGGAAATCCATAAAAAAATATGGATATCTATAACAAAAGTCAATTTTTTTAAACTTTTAATTAACAAAAACGACTTAATTTTGAAAACTAAATTTAGTTAATGCAATCACAGACTTTACATAATATTATAAATATATTTTTTGATTTAAAAATAAGTATTTTATTTATTTAATCAATAAAAGTGTATAATCTTAGTTATTCTAAATATAATGCAATCCTTACTTGCTTTCTTACTTAGATTTGATATTTAATGAGCATATTTTTTACATGATAGCCGCAATAATTTCTTTCTTCAAATGGCTTTATCTTGAAGCACTTCAGGTGTTCTGATGGTGTACTTATTTATTACAATAATTTCAATAAAATTATTTCTCCGAATTCCTTAGCTATTTATAATCATTAAAATCTAGAGCATACATGAGCAATGGGACCAACATTAGGGAGTACATACATTATTTCAAAAAATTATTCTTAGTTAAATTTAAAACTTCATGGCCAGCATGTTATAAATTCTTCTCCATGATGAGGACTGAGCACTAGATGCTCAGGTTCAAAAATAAATTATATTATTAAAATAAAAAATACTACAATACTTCAATGTAAGAGGTTTCTAGTTATAGACATGTTGCTAAAGAATTTAGGATTATTTGAGGTTCATGTTGATATAATCAAGAATGATAAGATAATGGTGAAACTTCTACAAAGGTATAAGAGATGATTTGGAGGGTGTAAGATTTTTTTCGTCCAACGTATCCAAATCCTACTAATATATTTAGAAAATAAATAATTGTTTCAACAACACAAATTAAAATTTAATTATTTTAATCAAGAGCAAATATAAAATAAATATTCTTTATGAAGTATGAAATACTAAGCCAATCATATATAAATATAAGATTTTTTATTGATAAACTTAACCCACCATTCCATTACAAATTTGGATCCTTTATTGAATAAAATTTTATCCAATCTAATTCATGTCCAAATCTTCTGCTCCAATAAGAGCTCATTATCTAAGAATGAATTTTTATCTTTAGGATTTTGGTGCAAAGATAAGAAGAAACTTCATATTTTCTTAGATTTAACAATAATAAAGTCATTGAAATGAGTGATTTGCACTACATGTAAGTAACTAGAAAATTTATTTTTTTTGAACTTGTGTGAGAATAAGGTTAGCTATATTGGTTTCTCATAAAGAGGGAAGGGAAGAAGATGAAGAAAAGAGGAATAAGATGAAAAATTCTTGAGTGGTGAAGTCATATGAGAATCATCTTAGAGAACAATTAATAGATATGGAGAGGGAGCTTTGTGTAAGTTAGGGTAGTGAGAAAAAATTATGAAGTAGAGTTAATGTGGGAGAAATAAATCCTTTGCTCTAAACAAGGTGTAAAAGAAATAAGTTGAAGAATTTTAAGAAAATAGCTGGTTCATGAGAGAGCCAATATGCTTGAGAGGTAGTGATAACGGTATAAGAAAAATTATTAGTACCATATGTATTTTAGTTCATTCATTTTAAAATTATATAGTTTGAAATCAAATTTATTTCATAAGGAAATAAGTGGTAGCGACTAAATATTAAAATTTTGATGCATCCAATTGATGTTTAAATGATCTTAAAAAAAGATAAAATTACACATGTAATTAATTTGATGAAGATAAGCAGTAAAAATTTTTTTGAAGGAGAGAATATCAACTTTTAACTACTCAAAGGAGAGATTTTTCCATCAAATTAAGGATTATATAACTATATATAATAGCAATATAAGAATGATATATCATAAATCGAGATTCCATAATTTTTGTGATGGCTAAGCTTAATCCTACAACCACACATTTTAAAAAAAATCATAAATAAATAATACAATTTCTATAGTCCATTATGTTGGGTGTGTTGTATTATATGTTGAGTCATATTTTTTTTTCCTATTTTTTATTTTTTTTCTAACCATGCTTTCCCATGAACATTTGTTGAGAAAACTAACATATGCTCTTTGCTATAAGATTAGAAAAAGAGTAAACAAATGAGAGGTTTTGGTTGAATAATCAGAGCCTTGTAAATCATACTCTATACTCTTTGTAATGCGAAAGTACATGTCTTTATTACTCCGGCATCCCCGACCTTTAAAATAAATAAATAACAACTCTTAACAAAAGACTTCATCAACTTCTAAAGAGCTAAAACTTCTCTCTATGGAGCATAAAGTCAATATAAATAATAGCATATTGCTTGAAAACAGACACAAATACAATTTTAATTCACATCAACAATGTAAAACTAAGAAATGCAATTCTTCTTAAGAAAAAAGAAGAAGGAGAAGAATGATTAACTTTTCATGGAGCTGAAAGTCAGCAAACTTTCATTTTAAACCTAACCAGTTCTTTTTTATTCAATTTTCCACCATCCACCAGCCTCTTCATGAATGGAAGTCAACAAATAACTTATTTAAACCATCGTTCACTTCACACCAGAACCCTAAACTATATAAATATACCTACTTGCTTTAAGCCATGGGGGACTCATCTAAGATGTTTTACTACTGTTCTACAAGGAATAAAGAAGTGTTCTTCCTGAAATGAGAGTTCAATGCTCTGCAGCCAGACTACTCATTATCATCTTAGTTGTAGTGAGCATGGAGGGTGCCGTGGCCATGCGGCCGATTCCGCAGAACTCCGGCTGCTGTGCGCGGCCGATCAGGTACCATAGTACGCGGGCAGTGATGACATCATGGATGGAGAGACTCCCGTCTGGGCCGAGCCCTCGAGGCGGAGGGCACTAGAGATCAGATCTTTCTTTTTTTTTTACTTAATCAAAATGAACTTAACAAGTTTGGTAAAATTAATCCATGCAATTAAATTAGAAGTTAATGCAGACATAAAATTTACAGTTTGTATTGAGGTTAGTTATGCTGCATGCAGTGTATATTGTTGTTTTGACAGATCCTGGATTAATTTTTTCTTGATTTATTTCATCTATAATTTGTTATTTTATATTTATATGAAATATACATGCAAAAAATTGCACGTCATTTTTTTATACTTTGTTATGAAGGGAAAAGCTCCTCTTTTCTTATGAATTTTTATAAGGTGTTTGCAATAAATATTAATCATTTTAGATGAACATAAGTATATATGATGAACTTTTAACTAGCCCTCAGTTAAGATTACCATCAGTCATATGTCTTTTATTTTGGCAATTTTCTTCTCTCTTGACATTTGTCACTGGACCTTGTAATTCCTGAGCAACGGCCTTTACAACACCATATGCCTTCTCCTAAGGCATAGGCTTTTTCAACAATCTCCTGTCTGGCTGACGAGTACTGGACTCCTCTTTCCCCATCTTTTCTTCCATCTTCGTTTTTCTCGTTTGATATTTTTAACATTATTTTTTCCCCGCGTTTAGAAAAATAAAAGAATGAAATGAAATTTCAAATAGAGTAGTCAGATTACGATAGAAAAATGTTTACAATATTTCGAGATTAACTCTACATATTCAAATTAATACAAGAATCTTATAAAAATTTCAAATTTTAACGAAATAATATATATATATATATATATATATATATATATATATATATATATATATATAAATTAATTATTAAAGTTAATTTATGAGATTTGAGTCTCTGATCCACCCCACCCTAATTCAGGTGCTCTAATACTATTGTCTCCTGCAAGTATACGTGTGGTATCAGTAATATCAAATTTTTTAGTCCAGAATGTCGATACCACAGGGAGTAAGGGGTTAACTGCTTATGATAAGTTTCAGTCTACTAAAACTAGCTCTTAGCTTGGAACTTAGATTAGGTTGAAGATCTACAAAATAACACTACATAGTTACAATCAATTGTAAATGCTAAGTCCTACAGAAAACCTACTTAACTTACTTGAATTGGTTATTATCAAGATGTTAAACTACCCTCCCTTGCAATAATATAAGTAGTGTATAGGAATAGAACACTTTGAATTGAAATTTAGATAGTGACAAATTGGAACAATTCTCTTTTTTACCATCTCCCAAGTGCATAAAAAAGTTTGGTTGAGCTGGTTTTCATTTCTTAAATCCCAATTTGAACCCATTAAAGATTATTTCCCTATCTATTTGCATTGCCCTATGGACTAATTTTCCTCCACCCACTAGTTCAATTTGAATACCCTAATTGTCTTCTATAGCTCTCCTGAGTCATTTTGAATCACAACATATTTTAACTAATCACTTGGTCATAATAAAAAGTAAATTAAGCATAGAAGAATATTCATAACATTAAAGATGTAAAACCAATTTTATAAGCATTCGACGATCATACACCACCTACATATTTATCATAAGAGAAAAGTAAAAAAGAACTACTCACAATACATGAAGGAACAATACAGGTCATAATTTTAATCAAAGTGAATCCACTAGAATTGTGTTTACAAAAAATATAAGATGAAATAGAACACAGTACTTAGCTTTTTCCCTACAAAAGTGATGAAAACTCCTTGACAAAGGATCTCCAAAAACCTCTTGTAATGCTGAGTTTTTCCCTTACAACACACATAAGTTCCTCACTAACTCTCAAGAAAAATAAAAAGAAACTAGCCTACCATAATAAAATTCATACCCTAGGCTTCATAAGAACTTCTCCCTAATGTTATGATGAGTTCACCCCTTCCAAAGTCGCCTACGGTGCTCCATGGAACCACATATATGCACCAAATAGCTCCCCAGATTGTGTGGGGAAAACTGCAAGATCTACCCTAAGTAGTTATGGCGCCTTGGCACCATAAGGCTAGCGCTTAGAAGCCAAGCTCTCTGTCTGGTCAGGTGGGTTCTAGGGCCTAGGAGCCCAAGTAGGTGGCATCAAGGTGCTTGGGTGGAGCGCTTTGGCACTTAGTGACTGGTGCCTAGGCGTCAGTCTGTTGAATCTCCCAATTTGGACCACATCGCCTCCGCTTCGCTGCATTCTTTCTCTACTAAGTTACAGTTCTCATCCCTGTTATATCTGCAAGAAAAACATAAAAATACAATTCTTTAAAATGAAATTTTATCCATAAACTGGTGTAAAAGAGAAAGAAAATTAAGCATGCTAAAAGACATATCAAAATCCCCTCGAACTTAAATGTTACTCGTCCTCAAATAACATAATTTGAGGGAATGAGATTCACCACAACAACACAAAATAATATGTCTAGTACATCAGAAAAATAGAAAGAAAATACATCAGCACTGCAACAGGAAAATTAGAGAAACTCTAGTACATCCATATCAAAAAAATAAAAAGTTGTAGTCCTCCTCCTCCTCATCATCATCACCACCACTATCAGCATCAGCTTCCTTCTCGGAATCCTCCTCCATCAGCCTGCATTGCTCGTATAACTAGTAAGGAGGACACACTTGAAACTCCACTGAGTTGTCTCCCCATATCCACTAATTTCTTCTAAACATTTTTATTTTTGTAGCTTGGAATTGGGCATGATAATCAAATCAATTTTTGTTTTGTCAATCCAAGTGCAACATATGCTCAGTTAGAATATATACCTGATCCGATTTTTTTGTTGCGATAGATTGTGTAAAATTTAAATAAGTATAATAAATTAAAATTCAGATTCTATGCAAGTATACGTATCGTTATCAAGTAATAATGGACTTTCTATTTAAGCCCCAAATATCGATCTCACAAGGAATGTTTAAATTGGAAATGATAAATTTGTTAGAAAATTCACAGAAAGTCAATTGAAATCACTATCACTAATTTCAGTTGATGTAATCAAAATTAAATTTCTAAACTATTATCAAATAAAAAATGCAAAGTTTAAAACAGTAAATACTAATCTATTAACTATGTTTATGTAACAAAGATTTTTATGTGAAAAAGCACCCTTCCCACTACAATGAAGCTATGGTAAAATGAGATGAGATAAATGTTCATAATATGTATTGTGCCAAATAGGAGCAATTTTAATTCTCTACCCTGATACAGTGCATAGAAAATTGTTGGCTAATCTCAGTGTTTAGTCCCTAAATCCATGATTAAGCTAAGAGGATACCGGCTCCCACTCTAGAACTCTTAATTCCCTTCACCTGAAGGCTAGCTCTCACTTCAGTTTTTAAACAATAAGACTGAATTGAAGATTTTAGTCTGTCACCCTAAAGGTTCTCTAATTCTACACCCAACAAAGAATATTTATCTATTTATTTGCACTTAATTCCATGAACGATTTTCTCCTCCATGGAATTAAATGTGATCCTCACTCTGTTGTAGAAATCATACTCTATTTCCCTGATCATATGTTTCACAATAAATTTTAACAATTCAATTGGTTAGATCAAAAAGTAAATTAAGTTTGGAGTTGAAAAATCATCACAATTTATTTTATATTTTAATATTGGCACATCCATATTATCTTTTCATTTCACCATATCTCAGAGTAGGGAGAAAGATAGAGAGAACAACTCATACTTCAAGAGAAAGAAATAACAAAACACAAATTTCATATATAAAAGAAAGTTCATACAACACTGATAAACAAACAATACTTATCTGAAAACTCTTTCTCAAAGCAAATCCTTTGTAGCTTTTACTTAGAAATGCAGGAAGAAGATATCTCTCACTTTTCTCCTTCTCCAACACTCTTACAGAAAGTTTCACACTAAATCTCACTACAAAAACTCTTAACTATGAAAGCAAAGTCAAAAATTGACTCCAATATGATAGTGAAATGGAATCATGTGGTGCAAAAAATGAACGTAGAGGAGTGAAAAATGTAGAGGAGCACTTTTTCTAGATGAAATTTGGCCCCAAATAAAGCCCAGGGTCAGTTCTCCAAGAGGTGCCTCCGAAAATTCTTCAAAAAACCATCCAAATACATCGAACCTTCTAGAAATAGGGTCTGCACCACCTTTGACACCATCAGAGCTGAGTAAAAATCTCCAAACTTAAGTTGTTATGCGCCGTCGGCACTGCCGACGCTGAACATTTCTTCGAAAACGTAATTTTGACTCCAAATTTCATCCTTTTACTCTTTTTTTTTTGCTTTAAGCCCTAAAAATCAACAACCTGCAAGAAAACATCAAAATACCTTCCATTAAAGTGCAATATCACCAAAAATGAGTATAAAATATGAGTCTAAAAGTGCATATATTTTCGGTGTATCAAAATCTCCCAAAATTACATGTTATTTGTCCTCATAACTTCTTTACTACATAAAAAATATGACTTATGGTAAAGAATTTAACTTTTAGATTTCCATATTTTAGTTCTCTAAATATAATAGTTTAACTTAAGAAAAACTCAAAATAATTCCAGTTAATACTAAATGTGTAAGGATATTCAGTAATTAAGTATAAAGTTTCTGATCCTCTATTTCTTTCAAGAAAAATTGCAATTTGTCATATTAAAGTCACTTAGAAAATTCATATGTAAAAGAACTTCATAAAAATTTATTAATAATTAAGTTAGTATTCAAATCAAAAGTTTAGAAAAAGTATCTAAGTCTTTTTCCTTAAATTGATTCAAGTGAAGCCATTTTTTAATTAGGCATCTCCTCAAGCTTCTCCCCATATCTTTTCTTTTTATTTTCTTTTTCTTTTTCTTTTCTTTTTCTAAAGATTACTATATCTGGATAGCTTTTAATGATTTTGAACTTCACTATCCTCTTTTTAAAGTTAAAAACTTTTTACATTTTTTTCACTTAACAAATTTATATTAACTTAAAGATTTCATAAAGTTTAATCTTTTCTTTTTTACATGAACTTCTTTAAGATTTTTAATACTTCAAAAATACAAATTTCATTTATTAAAAAAAGAAAAGCATAGTCTTACTCTCTTTCACCAAATATCTTAGCCCCTAGACTTAACCTTTATTATTGAAAATTTTTACTTAAATTTACTATATATTTAGAAACATA
>NEWO01000533.1:64842-140526 GCA_003013225.1 Phalaenopsis aphrodite | reverse complement strand
AGTTATTGATCGATCAGCTAACTGAAGAGTTATAGTAGTAGGGGAAATTTCTCCCAAATCTAAATGTTTAAAAATTGATAAAAGCATAAGATTGATACTCTCTCCTAAATCACATAAAGCTTTTCCGTAAAACTTTCCTCTAATTCCACAACGTATAGTAAAACTACCAAGATCTTTTAATTTTTCAGGAAGCTTTTTCTGAATAATAGCACTTCACTAAGTGCAACAGTCTCATGATCTGTAAACTTTCTTTTCTTGTTTAATACATCCTTCATAAATTTCACATAACTTGGCATTTGTTCTAAAGCTTCAACAAAAGGAATATTTATCGTTAACTTTAAAAGTATTTCCAAAAAAAATGTAAATTGTTTATCTTTATTCTTCTACTTCAGTCTTTGAGAAAACAGAGATAGTGGTCTTTCTACAGGGACCTGTGTGTTCGTTTTCTTGTTGATCATTTTCCATTTCTTCCTTCTCTTCATCAACTTCAGTTTCTCTTTGGATCCTTGTTTCAACTTCTTTTCCACTTCGTAATTAAATAGCTTTAATTTTCTCTTTATTTTGATATTTTTGATTAACTTCCACAGTACTTGAAAGAATTCTAGAAGGTCTATTACTAAGTGCAGTAGCAATATGTCCCAATTGATTTTCAATATTTCTAATAGCAGCCCCTTGATTCTGTATTTGATTTCCTATATTCAACATTACTTCTTTCATCGCCAACTTCTTTTCCTTAACTTGTGGGTTAGGGTTGGAGTTAAATCCTGAAGGATAATAAGGTTAAAAATTAGGATTTCCTTGATTGTTCAAATTTCTTGATGGATTCACCAAATTATTATAATTATTCCAACTAAAATTAGGGTGATTTTTCCATTCAGGGTTAAAATAGTTAGAATAGGGATTATTATTTTAATTATTTATAGCGTTTAAAGTTTCATAAGATGATTGAGTATCAATAATCTGTCCTACTGAATTCTCCTCTAATACTGGGGGTATTTGAGAATAATTCACTCCCATTTGATCAATCTTTTTAGAAATAACAGCAATTTGAGATGCCAAAATAGCATTACATAAGAATCATGAATACTAGCTACTCTCTTAGGATTTACCCTTTCAGAGGGTCATTGAAAATTATTAGTAGTCATTTCTTCAATTAAAGAATATGCTTCATCCAAAAGTTTTGACATTAATGAACCACCTGCAACAGCATCCATAATAGATCTAAGTGATCATACTAATCTATTGTAAAATATTTGAATTATTAACCAATCTGGTAAAGCATGGTATGGACACTTTCTAAGAAGATCTTTAAATCTTTTTTAGGCTTCATATTTTGATTCCCCTTTAAACTGACAAAAAGATGTAATATCATTTCTAAGCTTAGTAGTTTTCAAGGGTGAAAAATATTTAGCCAAGAATTTTTATGATAGTTCTCCCTAAGTTCTAATAGATCCAGGTGCCAACAAATTTAACCAAGCCTTGGCTTTATCCTTTAATGAAAAAGGAAAAATTCTAAGCCTAACAACATCATTAGACACTGTCATATTTAAATGTAGCATAAATTTCAAGAAAACTAGCAAGATGTAAGTTAGGATCTTCAGTAGGTGATCCTCTAAACTGATTATTTTGTACCATATGGATAATATCAGGTTTAAGCTCAAATGAATTAATAGCAACATCAAGACTTTGAATAGTCAAGTGAAGTTCATCTGCTGTCGGATTCACATAATCTTTTAAAGGTCTTTGTCGATTTTCATTTATTGGATTATCTAAGTTATTTGCCATTTCTTGTAAATTTTTAATTTCTTTTTCTTGTTTTTGATTTTTTCTAATAGTACATTCTAATTCTGAATCGTAAGGTACTAAACGTTCAAATCCAATATTTTGCATAAACAAATAAAGTAAGAAAAGTAAAATAAACACTCTAATAAAAATATTTCTTTTTAGATTTTTTATTTTTAAAATTATTTTTTATGGTATATATATTATTTTTAAATTTCTTAATTTATCAAAACTATTTAATTTAACTGTTACCTTCCCCGGCAACGACGCCAAAAACTTGATCTGATTTTTTTTTGTGATAGATTGTGTAAAATTTAAATAAGTATAATCAATTAATATTTAGATTCTACGCAAGTATACATTTGTTATCAAGTAATAATGAACTTTTTATTTAAGCCCAAAATATCTATCCCACGGGGAAAGTTTAAATTGGAAATGATATATTTGCTAGGAAATTCACAGAAAGTCAATTGAAATCTCAGTCACTAATTTCAATTGTTGAGATGTAATCAAAATTAAATTTCTAAACTATTATCAAATCAAAAATGCGGAGTTTAGAACAGTAAATACTAATCTATTAACAATGTTTATGTAACAAAGATTTTTATGCAAAAAAGCATCCTTCCCACTACAATGAAGCTATGTTAAAATGAGATGAGATAAATGTTCATAATATGTATTGTGCCAAATAAGAGCAATTTTAATTCTCTACCCTAATAAAGTGCATAGAAAATCATTGGATAATCTCAGTGTTTAGTCCCTAATTCCGTAGCTAGGCTAGGAGGATACCGGCTCCCACTTCCCTTCACCTGAAGGCTAGCTCTCGCTTCAGTTTTTAAACAATAAGACCGAATTGAAGATTTTAGTCTGTCACCCTAAATGTTCTCCAATTCTACACCCAATAAAGAATATTTTCCTATTTATTTGCACTTAATTCCATGAACGATTTTCTCCTCCATGGAATTAAATATGATCATCACTCTGTTGTAGAACTCATACTCCATTTCCCTGATCATATGTTTCACAACAAATTTTAACAATTCAATTGGTTAGATTAAAAAGTAAATTAAGTTTGGAGTTGAAAAAATCATCACAATTTATTTTATATTTTAATATTGGCACATCCATATTATCTCTTCATTTCACCATATCTCATAGTAGGGAGAAAGATAGAGGGAACTACTCATACTTCATGAAAAAGAAAAAACAAAACACAAATTTCATATATAAAAGAAAGTTCATACAACACTGATAAACAAACAATACTTATCTGAAAAATCTTTCTCAAAGCAAATCCTTTGTAATCTTTCCTTAGAAATGCATGACGAAGATATCTCTCACTTTTCTTTGTCCAACACTCTTACACAAAGTTTCACACTAAATATCACCACAAAAACTCTAAACTATGAAAGCAAAATAAAAAATGGACTCCAATATGATAGTGGAATGGAATGATGTGATGCAAAAAATGAACGTAAAGGAGTGAAAAATGTAGAGGAGCACTTTTTTTTTATGAAATTTGGCCCCCAATAGAGCCCAAGGTAGGTTCTTTAAGAGGTGCCTCGAAAAAATCTTCAAAAAATCATCCAAATACATCAAACCTTCTAGAAACTGACGCTGGTCTGACGCTGTCGGCACTGAGTAAAAATCTCCATCTTAAGTTGTTCTATGCCATCGGCGCTGACCTCGGCGCTACGGGCGCTGCACATTTCTTCAAAAACGTAATTTTGACTCCAAATTTCATCCTTTTTGCTTTCTTTTTGTTTTAAACCCTAAAAATCAACAACTTGCAAGAAAATATCAAAATACCTTCCATTAAAGTGCAATATCACCAAAATTGAGTATAAATATGGGTCGAAAAATGCATATATTTTGGGTGTATCAATACTTCACTAAGTAGTATTTCATTTTCAACCCCTACACTTTCCAAATATTGTTCAAATATATCTCTTTGAGTAGGAGGGTGTAGTAGATAAGAAATATAAAAAATAGATTTCCCCATAAGTAATGCTTTCCCAGCATCGGCATGCCATCTATATAGCTTAATTTTTTATGTGGAGATTGGCTTTAAGGGAAGAAGAATCTCCTCCTCACTGCTAACAAAAACTCCCGCATATTGACATAAAAAAAAGATAATAAATGGATGCCCCAAACCAAGAGTAGATCCTACCTCTGTGGTATTTACTATAGAATAATGAATAATGGAACTTACATTAATAGGATCATCTTTCTAAATATAATAACTTAAGAGGGATCGATCCATAGTTACTTCACTTGTGTTCATAGAAGGAAGTAATTTGGCTAAAATGAATGGTCAAGCCTTAGATATTCCATTTTATTTAGAGGCGGGAAATTTGAGTGGACTTCCATTACTGAATTTTTATTTTCCTCTACCATTAGTTAAAAATTTTATTGCTTCTTCAAGATAAGAATTTGGAAAGCTAGTATTGGAATAGGTATAATAAACAAGATTACTTAAAGATAAATATGTGTTAATGCAAGAAGAAGAAATATCTTGGGCTTCAAGTAGACTACAACAAATTCTCTTACTACATACTTGTAATTACTCTTTCCACCTCTCCCCCAAGATTAAGAAATCCTCTCTCAGCTATTAACTTCTTTGATATTAAGAGATCGTAATATCACTCCTAAGCTTTGGAGCTAACAAACTTCTTTCTATCAAATAAAACTTTGACTTTACCTCCCTTGGTTTTGGGTGCCATAAAAAAGATATGTTATACAAATTTAAATGAGATGAGATCAAATGATTGATGAATATGACTCAATATGATTGTTAAGACCTTAATCAAACTCCCCCAAGAAATTCCTCTTCTTCTTCTTCTTCTTTTCCCAAAAACTCAAAAGTTTCCTGGACGAAGAGCTTAAATACAAGATTGAGAAATGAGAATTTACTTTAAGGAGGTGATTTCTAATCTCCAAAGCTTTTAGGATGAACACAAATGCAAGGAGAATTGAGGCCCTAGGTAATGCCTCTAAATCGCCATAGAAGAGTCAGGAAGGAGCTCGTGCTAAAATAAACTAAACCGAGGTTGTATAGCCTATTTTGTCAAATTAAGAGTGGCGCCTAGGTGTTGCGATGGTGGTGCCATGGCACTGCATGGGTGCAGACACTTTATTGCTGCCTAGGCACAAGTGCTCTTCCTATTAGTGTGATGTCGGGGCACTGGGGCCTACATGCATGCCCCAAATTTGGTCATAGTCATTTAAATTGAATATTTATATCCTCCTCACATTCTTCTTTATATCAATAAATAAAAAAATCACTAATTATAAATGGGAAACACTCATCCTCCTTCTCATCGCATCTCCTTTCTCCACTTCCTCATCTTCAATGGAATCTCTTTTCATTAAACCGTTGGATGTTTATAAATATTTTTGTAGGCTTATTTTTTTAGACAAGATTATTCCTGATCAATTTACGTATGTGTTTCCAAACTCAAGTGTTTTGTTGTCCTTTAAGGTGTACACCACTAACAACTCAAATGAAAGGATCATCCACTTTCTCTTTTAATGGTTGGCTTATTCAACCAACAACATAGAAGCTCAAGGTCAAAACTAGGAAGTAAGGAATAGGGATGGACCTGTCCTATGTACAACTTCAACATGTCTCTAGTGTAACTTTAAGTTCAATTGAAAACCAAGATATAGAGATATGGATAATCCTATTATTCCCAGAGAACATACACAAGTCTAGTCATAACGAGAAGACTAAGGAATCAACACACAATACAAACAATTACACCACAACAAACAATACACAACACATTAAAAATTAAAACAAACTTGAGTTGCCTCCCAAGAAGCGTTTGGTTTAACTTTGTTAGACCGACTAATTCAGACCTTGTTAAATATGTTTTTCACCACCAAAGTAGGCTTTAAGTCTTTGTCCATTCACTTTGAAAACCCTACCACTTTTAGGATCTTTTATATCTACAGCACCAAAAGGATAAATTTTAACTACAGTCAATGGCCCAGACCACCTGGACTTAAGTTTTCTAGGAAATAATTTCAATAGAGTATTGTATTGAAAGACCTACTGTCCAGGCTCAAAATATTTCCTAAGAATCTTTCGATCATGCCATTTTTTTTCATTTTCTCTTTATAACTTCTCACATTTTAAAGATTCTTATCTAATTTTCTCAAGTTCATTTAACTGCAATAATCTTTTCTCACCAGCTTCCTTCATATTATAATTGAATTCCTTAATAACCCAATAAGCTTCATGTTCTAATTCCACTGGTAAGTGACAAGCTTTGTCAAATATGAGCCTATGTGGAAACATTCCTATAGAAGTTTTTTACGCAGTCCTATAGCTGCATAATGCTTCATCTAATCTCATAGACCAATTCTTCCAATTATGAATGATAGTTTTTTTTCTAAAATCCTTTTGATTTCTTCATTAAATACTTTTGCTAAACAACTCGTTTGAGGATGATAAGCTATAACTATTCAGTGCTTAATTCCATACTTAGTAACTAATATCTTAATTTTTATATTCTTAAAGTGGCTTCCCCCATCACTAACAATCACTCTAAGCATGACAAATCTACTAAAGATATTCTTCTTTAAGAATTTAGACACATTTTAAGCATCACAATTTGGAAGAGCTACGACCTTAATCCATTTTAAAACATAGTTCACAACTATTAAATTATATAAATTTCATAATGATGGTATAAAGGGACCCAAAAAGTATAAACCCCAAACATCAAAAATCTTAATCTCAAAAGAAAAATTTAGGGTAATTAACTCACTTAGAATTATTATCTATTATCTAACATATATCACAAGTTTTAATACATAAATTCACATCCCTAAATAGTGTAGGCCAATTAAATTTTTATTACAAAATCTTATAGATAATTCTATCAACTCCAAAATGTCCCACAAATTCAGAACCATGATATTAGGAGCAATGACTAATTTCACTAATAACAGTCACTAACATCACATATTAGCTTAAATGGTCACTAACATTACACAATAGCTCAAATGGTTTCTCCCAATCATGTGAAACAGTAATAGGAGCAGTGAATGATTTATCTTTAAGAATATTGAAGGCATTTAAGCATTCATAGTTGAAATTAGATAGGAAATCCTTTTCTAAGAAATGACATAGGGTTTACCAATTTTGGTAAAAAAATTTCTTTATATATTTTATATAAAATCTAGCATGTCCCAAAAAATGTCTAATTCCCCTATCTTTTACTCTCATAGTTAATTCACCTTTTTGCACAAATATCATATCTCATCAATCAGCTAGGAAAGGTATTACTAAAATGATTAGAATTTCTTTATATTCATCCATTTCTAACAAAATGAAATCAATAAAGAAGATAATTTTATCTACCTTGATGAAGCATTTTCTATAACCCTCCTTGGATAAGTGATCAACCGATCAACTAGTTGAAGCATTACAGTAGTAAGAGACACTTCTCCTAATCCTAACCTTCTAAAGATAGATAATGGTATAAGGTTTATACTTGCTCCAAGATTGTATAAAAAATTTCTAAAATTTTTTTCTCTTATTGGAAAAAGAATAATAATGCTCCTAAGATCCTTAAGTTTATGAGGAAGCCTCTTCTGAATGTTAGCGTTGCACTCTTTATTAAGTGCAACTCTCATAATCTCCATACTTCCTCTTATTGTTAAGAGCATCTTTCATGAACTTTATATAACTAGGAAATTGCTTTAGTGCCTTTAAAAAAGGAATATTAATAGTTAGCTCCTTAAATACTTCCAAAAATGAAATTTCATAGGCTTCTACCTTTGACTGGCCACATCAAAAAGTCAACTCTTTCGAAGACACCCACCCCGGGCACCTAAGAGGTTTGTGCTCACTTACAACACCACTGATTCAAGACTCTGTTCTTACTCATGTGCTACTAGATCAGGCAAAAAAGTATACCTACCGGAGATCTGAGACTTTGATTCTTGAATCAAACTTCAAGCTAAGGTATACTGATCCAACTTCTGTTGTTTTAGTCTTCGAAGAAATGGAGTTGGTAGTTTTTCTTAGTTAATCTTACATGGAGAGACTCTTGTTTCTTGGTCTATAGAGATATTTTTCAAAGATTTTTAATTTTCCATAGTCTCCTTTTCAACGTCAATCTCTTCTTGAACTACAATCTCCAACTTTATTCCACTCCTTAATTTGACATCTTTTATATGTTCACTATTGTTCTCCTTAGAGTTAGTCTCTGTGTTACTAGAAAGAGTTCCTTTGGTTGATTGCAAAGAAAGTTAACAATCTTTCCCAATTGGTAATAAAAGCAATATTATTCCTTAACCTTACTAGAGATGCTATAAAGAATATTGGCTAATCTAAAATTTGAATAATCCTGAAGATGAGCTAGGTAAAGAAGATTTTAGCTCTCACTCTAGAGTTCCATCTTCTCTCTCCACCTGGGGGCTAACCTCTCTTATCAAGACCTAAAATAATAGACTAAATTGGGGGTTTTAGTGTGTCACTATAAAGTCCTCTAACTCTACACCCATCAAGTTTATTTCCCTATTTATTTGCACTCAACCATATGAATTACATTCTCATCCATACAATCTCATGTGATTCGATCATTATTTAACTGAGACAATACCATCACAGATCTTACATGTTCTCACAACAAATATTAACATCTCAATTGGTCAAATCAAGAAGTAAATGAAGTACAAGGATTAAATCATCCCAACTTATTCCAGCATTATAGATCAATACTTCACCCAACTTTCATCCAGCACTTAATTGCTTATCATTTTAAGGAAAAAGATAAAGAAAACTACTCAGAATTCATGGAGAAAACACAACAACAATTAAGTTTACAAGTAAAAATCATGTAAAAACATAAGAAGTCTGAATTAAAATCAAATGTAGTCACAAAGATAAAAACTTATCTCTAATTCCTCTCCACCAAAATCTTGCAGTTCCTTTGAATCTCTTCCTTTCTCTTACAATCCTCCCTAGGTCTGGTCACCCAACCTTAGAGATTTAAAATCTCTCCAGTTCATAGACAAACTATGATGGATTCTTACTTAGAACTATCTAATCACTTTCTCCTTCACTGGGAATGAGAAAAGTGAGAAGAAGCCCTAAATAAAATCGTACAACTCTGTACTTTCATCTCTCTAAAAGTGACCTAAGTCTTTTATATATCAAATTAATTCAAGTCCTCCCTTTTATAGTTTTTCAGAAGGTGCTTTGGTGTCTCTTCAACATGTGTCTACATTCAATGAATCTTCCAAGATTTGCCTCTTTTTAAGATCCATTTCAATGTATTTTCATACTAAGAGTCACTTCAAACACCCCTGCAAAATTGTCCAAAATTCCTTAAATTTTCATCATAACTACCTGGAACGTAAGTGCGAGTTCTTTGGCACTTAGCCACTACCTTATTTATCTCTTGGCGCTTAAGCATCAGGCCTGGGCACTTAGGCGCCACAATTCATTTTCACACTCTCTTCATTTTTGCTCCAAATTTGATCCTTTTTCACTTCTTTCACCATATTTCATCCATTTAATTGTACTTGAAAGAAAAACACACAAATACCTTCCATTAGAGTGCAATATCTAAAAAAATATGTATAAAAATGTGTACATAAATGCTATATATTTTAGGTGTTTCAATGAAATAGCTTCAAGCACCCCAAGTAATTAAGGAAAATTCCTTCGAACAACTGGTTGATGCTAATGCTTCACCACTTGAGACCTTAAATATGATCAATATTGAGAAGAGCAACCCATATTCCAATTTATATAACCCTAGTTAGAAGAATCACCCTAACTTTAATTGGAATAATTAGGGTAATACTAAATTGAGGCCTTCTTACCTTTAAGTTTTAATGTGAACCAAAAATTTAAGGAAAATAAACTCTCTTGGAAGGAAGTTTTATTGAAGATGGGGACTAAGTTACAAAGTCAATGTAGCTATTAAGAATATAGATAACCAATTGGGGCAGATTACAAAATCACTTAGCAGTCGACGCCAAGAAACTCTTCCTGGTAACACTTAGATCAAACCAACCAAAAGAATTATGAGCATGTGAAGAAAATCAAGTTGAGGAGTGGAAGAGATTTGGAGGAAGTGGCTCAGAATGATCTAGAGGAGGAGAAAGAAAACTTAGAACCTGAAAGTCCTGTGGAAGACCTTTCCAAAGATTTAGGAAAAACAATCTCATACAGTAGGAATAACTTAGCAAGGCCACCACCACTATTTCTTTAGAGACTCCAGAAACTAAAACTGGTTCCACAATTTTCTTGGTTCTTGAAAGTTTTCAAGAAGCTTACAATCAACATTTCGTTTGATGAGGCTTCAGAGCATATGCACAACTATGTAAATTTCATGAAGGTTATTCTTAATAAGAAAAGAAAGTTCAAAGATTATCAGATGATAGAACTCAAAGATAAGTCCAATGTTATCATTCAGAAGAAGCTTCCTCTGAAGCTTAAGGAATCTCAGAGCTTTATTATTTCATATGCTATTGTTGAGAAGTTATATGAGAAAGTGATACACCTAAAAATTACATACTTTTACACATATATTTTATGATCAATTTTAATGATTTTTAATGATATTACACTTTAAAGGAAGGTAGTTTGCATATTTTTTGTTTCAGGTACAAGAAATGAACTTTTGGAGAAAATGAAGCAAAAATGGTGCAACTTGGAGTAAAAACAAGCAAGAAATAAATTTCCGACTTGGCACATTTTGATATGTCTTTCTATGCTTAATCTAATTTACATTTCTCACAAGTTTTGAATAAAATTATACTTTAAAGAAATGTTATTTTCATGCTTATTTTGTAGGTATATCTGTTATGAGTGAAACACAAGTAAAATGAGATGAAATAAAGTTGAAATGGAGTCAAATGAAGCAAAATGGTGGAGCTGCTGTAGAGTGACACATGATGCGTCAAGCCAGTGAATTATGCGCCAACATCCAGAAAGCTGGCGCATGATGCACCAAAACTGTAGCATGAGATATTACGTTTTGCGGATTAAGGTGGTTCGAGACGAATTTTAGGTGAATTTTCAAAAAGACACTTGTTCTAAACACCCTCTTAGAGTGATTCAATGCATCTAGACACTTTGGAAGGTTTTTTTATGAAGGGATGTGTCTCTTGGATCAATAGATATGTCTTTTGAATTCAAAAGAGTTGACTTTTGGATAGAATTTTGGAGGGAATTTTGAATTCTTTTTGGAGGGAGGCAACTCTTTATAAAAGAGACGGAAGTCTAGGGCTTGAAGAAGAGTTTTTGGGGCATGAGTGTGTGTGTGTGTGTGTGTGTGTGTGGCATGAGAGAGAGAGGCAAGAGCTTGGAGAATTTCTTTAAGGATTGTAATAGGAGAGGAAATGTGAGAGATTTCTTCTTCATTAAACTTTTAAGAGAGAATTGAGAGTGTTTGTAAAGAGAGAAAAGCTTAAAGAGGACTTCTAGGGATTTGCTTGGGAAGGATTGTGAGATAAGTTATGTTCTTTTCTTTCTTTATTTTGTAAACTTATTTTTATATATGAAATCAATGTTTTATCATATTCTTCTCATGAATTCTGAGTAGTCTTCTTTATCCTTCTCCCTACTTTGAGATATGGTTTTGTGAAGAATTAATTTTTTTATATAGTTTTAAATGTGAATAATTTGTGATTATTTGAACCTAGGTCTTCATTTACTTTTTGAGTTGGCCAATTGAAATGTTAAAATGTGTTGAGAAACATATGTTCTAAAAGGGCTATGATTTTACACCATGGTGAGAATCACATTTGATTTCATGGGAGAGTATTTCATCCATAGAATTGGGTGAAAATAAATAAGAAAATATACTTTGTTGGATGCAAAATTAAAGATTTTAAGATGACAGATTAAAATCCTCAATTTGGTTCAGTTGATTGGAAACTGATGCAAGATTGTTAGCCCTTAGGTAAGGGAGTAGTGGCAGCTGGTATCCTTCCAACCTAACCACAAAATTATGGACCAAACTCTAGATTAGCCAATATTTTTTATGCACTTGGATAAGGGTAAAGAATAATATTGCTCCTATTTTCAATAAAATAATTTTTATATATTTTTAAATGATTTTATTTTTTTCACAATCCATATACTCTTTGTAAAGGGGGATGATACTTTCTTAAATTTGAACTCTTCATCACAAAAACTTTGTTTAGTTTTCATATATTTACTTTTGAAGTTTAATATTTAGTTTAGTTAACTTCGTTCTTTTAGTTACATTTCAATTAGCATTCACTAAACACATTTTAACTTATTTTTCTTACTTTAATTTTTATAGTTTGAATATTGTGATTTATGTTATTATCATAAAAATTTTCATATTACAAACTAAGACTTGATAGTAGTAGACTAGAATTAGCCTAAGGGATTTCTTACTGTGCTTCTCTGTGAGATCGATATTGGGGTTTTTAAAGAAAGCCCTATAATACTTGAAGTGATATGTGCACTTACGTAGAACTCCTAATGTGTGAATAATTATATATTTTATATAAAATTTTAATTTTGCACATTAAGTACTTAATATAAATTGGGCCAAGTTTTTTGCAATATTTTTAAAAGCTAAATTACTATGTAATTTTGGGATGGGTCAAGTTTTTAGCACTGTTACCAAGGATTTAAATTAGCATAAAACACATAGAAAAACAACACACACTAGGGGCGCATTAAGTTTTTGGCGTCATTACCGGGGAAGCTTCGGTAAGAACTTTAGGAGAATTTTAGTTAATCCTGTAAGACTTAGATTTGGAATTTATAGTATTATTATATAGTGAGTTTAATTATTGAGTGTTTTTTTTAAAGAAAATCCAAAATACCAAATATATTTTTTATATCCATCCTATTAGTTAAGTCTTTAGATTTGTATGTGTAGTTCAGGAGCTGCGGACTTTGAATTTTACAAGTCAGATTTGGAGAGAAATTTTGGGAGAGATTTGAAAAGACTCCATGAATTTAATGTAGAAATGGTGGATCAATGATATAATGAATATTCAGATTTGGATTATATTGCTAGTAGCTTTAAAAGAGTAAACCCTAAGAGAGTGGCAGATTTTTAAGAAGATATGCTTACAATTTTAAGTTCTTAGGTTGCAAATATTGAGAGGAAGTTGGATCAATAAATACAAAGATATCCTCAAGGTCCCCCATTTATTAAGAAAAATTCAATTGGACAATGGATTGAAACTAGCCATGAGATACCTAATTCTTATTTCGATTATTACAATCCAGGATGGGAAAATCATTTGAATTTTAACAAAAATAATAATATTGGAGGAGAAGACCAATTTTGGGAAGATAATCAATTTAATCGGACATGTAGTTGGAATAATCGTTACTATTATAATGATGAACTTTCTTTTCCTCATAATTTTGACTTCAACCCCCAGAATGATGAGAAGGATTTATTAGAAGAGGCTGTTATTCAAAAGGAGAGTGAGTTGGAGTGTCAATGGACCGCAATAAAGAATATGGAAAACCAACTAGGGCAAATTATTAACTCAATTAATAATCATCCTTAATTTAACTTCAACTCACAGGATGAGGAGAAATAATTAATGTTAGAACAGGTTATGATTCAAATGACGAGACAATTGAAAAATCAATAGGTCGCTATAAGGAATATAGAAAACCAACTGGGGCAGATTATTAATTCAAATAACAGTTACCCCCCAGAGATTTTACTTAGTGACCCTGAGATAAATCTTAAGGAGATGAATGATGAGCAATTTAATATTATTGAATGAATATTTAGAAAAGAATTTGAGGATATGTTTCAAAAGAACTTTAAGTTGAGAAATGTGGATAAGGAGATTGAAAGACCAATGAAAAAAATTCCTAAGGAATTAAAAAAACCTATTTACTCAACTAAGATAAATATAAAAAGACTACCTCTACCATTTACTCAGTACCAAGGGGACGAATTGAAAGAAAACCCTGAACAAAAGAGTAACCTACAAGAATTTGATCCAGAAATTGAATTATTTAGAGAGAATCTCATCCAATTTTTGGGAGATCTTGAAGTATATTATAAAGATCCATTTCCTATAAATTTCAAGGATGATATTAATGTGAAAATTGAGAAAATCACTAGAAGAATATTGGATCTAGAAAGAAATATGAGGAACAAGGATATGAATCAATCTGAAAAGGAAGAGCTGAAAAAAAATTTTAAATTCGAAGACTTTGTAGGAATCCCTAGATCTAGAAAAGATTGGGTGATTGATCAAGGATTACTTAAATGGAATTTTGATCTAGGTGGAATCATTTATCAGGTTGGCGATGTAAAACAAAGTGCTTTATGGGATACAACCCATATTTATCAGTGTGGTTTGATTCAGTGTGCTTAAGAGTTATGATTGTTAGTATTGTATTGTTTTGCTTTAGTGTGGATTGATCAATTTGATTTATGATTGATAGATGTTTGGATTATTGGTGGTTTTATTTGATTTTTGTGTGTCATGAGGGAGGTGATTCCTTAACTTCTTGTTATGGCTAGACTTATATATTCTCTTGTAGTAGTTGGATTGACGAGTCCACTACAACTCAAGTCTCACCCAGACTTGAGTTTTACAAGAGACGTTATGAATTTTAATAGTGACAATTCCATCTTAATTTTGTTACTTCTTTTCTCTGACTTTTTGATAAAAGTAGCTATCCTATTTGATGAGTAAAATGTGGATGAATTTATATTTTTCTTATAACTGTTAGAGGTGCTTAACTAAAGGGATATGGTGATCCCTGAGGTTGGTGCGTGAGAACCAATATATCAGGGATAATCTGATCTTTTGGATTAGAATCCATAAAATCATTTATAAGTACCCAATATATCTTTGTAGTGATTCCATTAGAAATTGGAAGTAAGATAGTGAGATGCAATGAATTAAAGGAAGAATTGACCTCATTTATCATGTATGTTTGTATTTGTGTTACAATAATATAAAGATTTGAAGAACACATAAATATATATATTCCTATGCCAATACCTGTTCAGCTTGTTAGACATTTCTTTCCATTTTATCGGGAATGTTTTAGTTTAGATTTACTTTTTATTGCATATTATTTTATCCTGATGAATACTTGTAAATATTTGTAAAAGATAGAATATCTAAACACTTTTTCTTCCTGCTTATATTTTTTGTATTGAATGTTATACATGTTTAAAATCAATTTTGGGGGTAGGAAGCAAAATAAATTTTAAAGTTAGTATACTTCCTTTTTAGTTTAATATTATTGCAAGCATGTTTTAGGCAAGATTTATTTTCTCCTGTAGTCATTCTATCTTGATTATGCACGTATATGAATTTGATAGAATGTTGAGTTAGTAGATTCAAGTTTTACTTTTTCTTTATGCTACATTTTATGGAATAAAATGTAAAATATTTAAAAATTCAAGTTTAAGGGAAAGAAAAATTTCTTTTAAAAAGAAGTAAACTAAATTTTATTTGTTCTCAATTAACTATATTTTTAAAAATTAATTTAATATGACATTGGATATTAGAGTTTAACTTTAAATGACTATATTTATATTTATGAATATTATGTTAAATTTAAGTGAAAGTTTTTAATAATGAAGGCCGGATTGTAAGTTAAAGATGTTTGATAAGATAAGATAAGATTGTATTTTTCTATTTTAAGGAAATTGTATTTTTGAAGTATTAAGAATTTTAGAGTTTCATGTAATAAGAAAAGAATGAAACTTTAAGAAAAAATCATAAACTAATATGAATTTATAAAGTGAAAAAAGATAAGGAGTTTTGACTTTAAGGATAGGATAGTGAAGTTCAAAATTATTAAAGGCTATCCAGATGTAGTAATCCTCACTTGAAAAAAAAAAGAAAAGAAAGGATTGAAAAGATCCTAAAAAAATAAAATAAAAGAAAAAAACAGGAAAAGAAAAGAAAAATAAGTGAGGAGAAGCTTGAGGAGAAGACTAATCAAAAATTGGCTTCACATGAATCAACTAGAAGAAAATGCTTTATTACATTTTCTAAACTTGTATTGGAGTATTAGATCATTATTAGTAAAATTTTCATGATGTTCTTTTTCATATGAATGTTCTAAGTATCTTTGATATGATAAATTGCAATTATTCTTGAAATGAATAGAGATTCAGAATCTTAAATTTAATTACTGAGTACTCTTAAACTTAAAGTTTGAATCTAAATTATGAACAGATTCTCTTAAATTTTACTATTTTATTTATTAAACTAAAGTATAAAAGTTAAAAGTTAATTTCTATCATAGGTCATATATTTATGTAGTAAAAGGGTTACTTGAGGACAAGTAACGCTTAAGTTTGAGGGATTTTGATTTGCATAAAAATAACATACTTTTCATATATATTTTATGCTCAATCTTAATGATTTTTAATGATATTACACTTTAAAGGAAGGTATTTTGCATATTTTTAGTTTCAAGTACAAAAAATAACTTTTGGAGAAAATGAAGCAAAAAATGGTGCAATTTGGAGTAAAAACAAGCAAGAAAGAAAATTTTGACTTGACACATTTTGATATGTCTTTCTATGCTTAATATACTTTACATTTCTCTTGTTTTGAATAAAATTACACTTTAAAGAAAGGTTGTTTTCATTCTTATTTTGTAGATATATCTGTTAGGAGTGAAACTCAACTAACATGAGGCAAAACAGAGCCAAACGAAGCAAAATGGTAGAGCTACTACAGAGTAATGCATGATGCACCAAACCGGTGCATGATGCACAAAAATCAAGAGAACTCATGCATGAATAGCCAGAGAGAACTTTTTGCAGATTAAGGCAGTTCAGGACAAATTTTGGGCAAATTTTCAAAGGGACACTTATTCTAAACACTTCTTAGAGTGATTCAATGCATCTAGACACTTTGGAAGGTTCTTTTATGAAGGGATATGTCTCTTAGATCAATGAACATGTCTTTTGAATTCAAAAGAGTTGACTTTTGGATAGAATTTTGGAGGGGATTTTGAATTCTTTTTGGAGGGAGGTAGCCTTTTATAAAGTAGAGGGAAGTCTATGGCTTAAAGAAGAGTTTTTGGGGTGTGAGTGTGTGTGTGTGTGTGTGTGTGTGTGTGGCGTGAGAGAGAGAGGCAAGGGCTTGGAGATTTTCTTCAAGGATTGTAAGAGGAGAGGGAAGGTGAGAGATTTCTTCTTCATTACTCTTCTAAGAGAGAATTGAGAGTGTTTGTAAAGAGAGAAAGTTTGAAGAGAACTTCTGGGGATTTGCATGAGAAGTATTGTGAGATAAGTTGTGTTCTTTCCTTTCTTTATTTTATAAACTTATTTTTATATATGAAATGCATGTTTTGTCGTATCCTTCTCATGAACTCTGAGTAGTCTTCTTTATCCTTCTCCCTACTTTGAGATATGGTTTTATGAAGAATTGATTTTATTTTATATAGTTTTAAGTGTCAATAATTTGTGTTGATTGGAACCTAGATCTTCATCTACTTTTTGAGTTGGCCAATCAAAATGTTAAAATGTGTTGAGAAACATATGTTTCAAAAGGGCTATGATTTCTACAACATCGGTAGAATCACATTTGATTTCTTGAGAGAGTATTTTAACCATGGAATTGGGTGAAAATAATTAGGGAAATATACTTTGTTGGATGCAAAATTGGAGATTTCCCCAATTTGGTCCAGTTGACTAGAAACTGATGCAAGATTGTTAGCCCTCATGTGAGGGAGTAGTGGGAGCTCTGGAGTGATAGTCAGTATCCTACTAACCTAAACACGGAACTAGGGACCAAACTATGGATTAGTCAATATTCTTTATGAACTCGGAAGAGTGTAAAGAATATGATTGCTCATATTTGGCACAAAACAATTTTATATATTTTTAAATGATTTTAATTTCTTCACAATTTAAATACTCATTGTAAAGGGGAAGGGTGATTTCTTAAATTTGATCTCTTCATCAAAAAAACTTTGTTTAGTTTCCATATATTTACTTCTGAAGTTTAATATTTAGTTTAGTTAACTTTGTTCTTTTAGTTACATTTCTGTTAGCATTCACTAAACACATTTTAACTTATTTTTCTTAATTTATTTTTTGCAGTTTGAATATTGTGATTTATGTTATTATCATAAGAATTTTCATATTCCAAACTAAAACTTGATTGTAGTAGACTATAATTAGCCTAAGGGATTTTATATTGTGCTTCTCTATAGGATCGATACTAGGGTTTTTAAAGAAAGCCTTATATTACTTGAAGCGATACTTGCACTTGCATAGAACTCCTAGTGTGTGAACTATTTATGTATTGTATATAAAATTTCAATTTTTCACATTAAACACTTAATATAAATTGAGTCAAGTTTTTGGACATTTTTTTAAAAGCTAAATTACTGTGTAATTTAGGGATGGGTCAAGTTTTTGGCACTGTTACCTGGGATTTAAATTAGCATAAAACACAAAAAATAGCACACACTAGGGGCACATCAAAAGGCTCTATCTTTTTTAGTGTCCTTATTAACCTCATTACATTATCAATTTTCAAGAGGTTAGAATTAAGAGAGGTGTTTCCAACCACTGTAACCCCTTAGCTGGCTGGTCTCTCGATCATGTATCTATAGGGGTTATAGAGGATGTCCATGTGAAGGTGAAATTTTTTTCTTCCTGATTGATTTCATTATACTAGATATGGAGAAAGATAATGAGATTGCCATCATACTAGGTAGATCTTTCCTAGCCACTACCAGAGCAATGATTGACATGCAAAAAGGAGAGCTGAGAACGAGTATGAAGGATTAGGAGGTAAATTTTAATGTATTAAAATGTATGAAGCTTCCTTATAAATACAATGAAGACACATGTTACAGTATGGATCTGATTGAATATTTATGTAGCAGCCACTTTTGATAGAGTTGTGAAGCTGAATAGGTAGAATAAGATTTTAGAGAGGATGTTTCTACAGACATTATGGATGAATCAGCTCTACTGGTTGAAGATAACCCAAGAATTATTAGGGAGAGGTTTGAGATACTTGATGTTATTGAAAATTTTAAACATCTTGTTACTTCCAAAGAGCCCTTGAAATTGAGATCAAGGTGCTTCCCAAATAATTGAAGTATGCCTAATTAGGGAGGTCATTTATATTTTCAGTATACATATCCTCATAACTGAGTAGCTCACATGAGAAAATAGTATATGTGTGTTATAAAGAATTTTAAGAAAGCTTTTGGACTAACCCTACCCTACATAAAGGGGATTATTCCTTTGATATATATGCATATTATCCTAATGGAGGAAATCATAAACCCCAAGCAGATCCTGAAATGAAATTAAACCCTGTTATGAAAGATGTTATCAAAAAGGAGGCTTTGAAGTGGCTTGATATAGGTATTATATATCCCATTATAAATAGTACTTGGGTTAGCCCGATCCATGTGTTTCTAAGAAAGGTTGAGTGATTGTGCTAGTAATAAAACAAAATGAATTGATCTCCATTAGACATATCACTGGGTGGTGTATATGTATTGATTACAACAAATTAAACTCAAGCATGAGGAAAGATCATTTTCCTTTACCTTTTCTAGACCAAATGTTGGATAATAGTAGGCTACCCACATTTTTTATTTTTGGATGGGTATTATGGGTTCCAACAGATTCCTACTCATAATGATCATGATAAAACCATATTCATGAGTCCTTAAAGGACTTTTGCTTTTATTAGAATGCCCTTTGGGTTATGTAATACACCCACAACATTCTAGTGGTGCATGGTGTTGATCTTCTGTGACCTGATTGAGAAAGAAATAGAAGTATTCATGGGTGATTTCTTAGTGTTTTTCCCTTCATTTGATTCATGTTTAGATCATCTGGCTAAGGTATAAAGACAATGTGAAGAAAAAAATTTTGTTCTCAATTGAGAAAAGTGTCAATTTATGATTTCTGAAAGAATTGTGATATGATACAAAATTTCTGAGAGAGGTATGGAGGTTGATCCAGCCAAAATATAGGTGACTAAAAAACTTTATCCAACCACTTCAATGAGGGAAGTTAGAAGTTTTCTAGGGTATGCTGGATTTTATCAGTGATACATTAATGATTTCTCCAAAATTGCTAAAACTTTACGCAATACGCTAGAAAAGGATGTCCTATTCAATTTTGACTAAGATTTCCTAAGCCTTTAACAATGTGAAATAAAAGTTAGTCATTAATCCTATTATTAATTCACCAGATTGGGGAAACTCATTCAAATTAATGTGTGATGCAAGTGACTACGCTTTAGAGGCAATTTTACGACAAAGAGGTGACAAAATATTTCAGGTTTTATACTATACCGGTAAGACCCTTAATATAGAGGATGTACATGTAACAACAACAACAACAACAACAAAGCCTTAATCCCACTACGTGGAGTCGGCCACATGAATCCTTTTTCTCCATTGCGTCCTATTTAGTGTCATATTTTCATTTAGTTCTAATAAATTTAAGATCATTTTTACTACAATAAGCCCAAGTATTATTTATAGAGGATGTACATGTGAAGGTGAAAAATTCTATCTTTCCTATTGATTTCATTATATTAGATGTGAAGAAAGATAAAGATATCCCCATCATACTAGGTAGGTCTTTCCTAACCACTAGCAGAGCAATGATTGACATCTAAAAAGGAGAGCTGACAATGTGTATGAATTATTAGGACGTAAAGTTTAATGTGTTAAAATCTATGAAGCTTCCTTTTAATTATAATGAAGACACATGTTACAGGATGGATCTGATTGAATATTTATGTAGCAGTCACTTTTTATAGAGTTGTAAAGTTGAATCAGTAGAGCAAGATTTTAGTGAGGATGTTTCTACAGACTTTATGGATGAATCTGCTTTTTTGTTTGATGATAACCTGAGAATTATTAAGGAGAGGTTTGAGACACTTGATGTTACTGAAAAGTTTAAACATCTTGTTACTTCCAAAGAGCCCTTGAAATTACGATGAAGGTTCTTCCAAAATAATTGAAGTATGCCTAATTAAGGAGGTCATTTATATTATCAGTATACATATCCTCATAACTGAGTAGCTCACATGAGAAAATAGTATATGTGTGTTATAAAGAACTTTAAGAAAGCTTTTGGACTAACCCTACCATGCATAAATGGGATTAGTCCTTTGATATTTATGCATAAGATCCTGATGGAGGAAAACATGAACCCCCAGAAGATCCTCAAACAAAATTAAACCCTATTATAGAAGATGTTATCAAAAAGTAGACTTTGAAGTGGCTTGATATAGGTATTATCTATCCCATTATAGATAGTACCTGGGTTAGCCTGATCCATTGTGTTCCTAAGAAAGGCAGAGTGACTGTGCAGTAAATAAAAGAATTGAATTGATCCCCACTAGACATGTCATTGGGTGGTGTATTTGTATTGATTACAGAAAATTAAAATCAGACACCAGGAAAGATCATTTTCCTTTAACCTTTCTAGACCATATGTTGGATATTAGCAGGCTACCCACATTTCTAATCTTTGGATGCGTATTATGGGTTCCACCAGATTCCTATTTCTCATAATGATCAAGATAAGACCACATTCATGAGTCCTTAAAGGACTTTTTCTTTTAGTAGAATACCCTTTGGGTAATGTAATGCACCCACAACATGTTAGTGGTGTGTGGTGTCAATCTTCTATGACCTAATTGAGAAATTAATAGAATTATGCATGGATGATTTCTTAGTGTTTTTCCCTTTATTTTATTCCTATTTAGATCATCTGGCTAAGGTACTGAGAAGATGTGAACAAACTAATTTTCTTCTTAATCGGGAAAAGTGTCAATTTATGATTTCTGAAAGAACTGTGATATGACACAAAATTTCTGAGAGAAGTATGGAGGTTGATCTAGCCAAAATATAGGTGATTAAAAAACTTTCCCCACCCACTTCAATGAGGGGAGTTAGAAGTTTTTTGTGGCATGATGTATTTTATTGGTGATACATTAATGATTTCTCAAAAATTGTTAAACCTTTATGTAATATGCTGCGAAAAGATGTCCTATTCGATTTTGACTAAGATTTCCTAAGCCTTCAACACTGTGAAATAAAAAATAGTCGTTGCTCCTACTATTATCTCATCACATTGGGGAAGCCCATTCAAATTAATGTGAGATGCGAGTGGTTATGGTTTAGAGGCAATTTTAGGACAAAGAGGTGACAAAATATTTTGGGTTTTATACTATACCATTAAAACCCTTAATGAAGCTCAGACTAATTTCACCACTGCTAAAAAAGAGTTTTTGGATATAGTATATGTGTTCAACAAATTTTGAACATATTTGATTAGTCCCAAGTGTACTATTCAAACAAATTTTTCTGTAATTCGATATTTGATGTTGAAAAAGGAAGCCTAACTAAGATTGATCAGATGGATCTTGTTGCTATAAGAGTTCAATATCAAAGTTGTGGATAGGAAATGCACTGATAATCAGATAGAGGATCATTTATCGAACTTGATCGGGAGAATTCATGTGCATTTGATGATAATATACATAAAAATTTCTTGATGAGAAACTACTTGTTACTGATTGGAACATCCCTTGGTATGTTGACAGAGTAAATTACATAATCAATGACATTTTACCCCATGATCTGACATACCATCAAAGGAAGAAATTTGCTCATGATGCTGGATACTATTTTTTGGATGACCCATATTTATATTGAAAGTACAAAGACCAAGTGATTATGAGGTGTTTACCCGTAGAAGAGACCCTTGATGTTATTAGAAAATGCCATGATTATGAAGTTTGGGGACATTTTGGGGTGTATAGAACTATTACTAAGATTTTACAATTGAGATTTTATTGGCCTACTCTATTTAGAGATGTAAATGAATATATTAAAACTTATGATAGATGTAAGAGAGTATGTAATATTTCTAAATAAGATGAAATGCCTTGAATTTTACTTTGAAGATTGAAATTTTTTATGTTTGGGGTTTAGACTTCATGGGACCCTTTATACCATCGTTTGGGAATCTATATATTTTGATAGCTATGGAATATGTCTCAATGTGGTTAGATGCAGTGACCCTGTCAAATTGTGAAGCTCAAATTTTATCTAAATTTTTAAGGAAAAATATATTTTACAGATATGGTATGCTTGGAGTTATCATTAACAATGGGGGATCCACTTTGGGAATAGAAAGATTGGGACATTAATTGGGAAAAATTTCATAAAGCATAAAATATCAAGAAAGTATCACTCCCAAACAATCGGTTTAATAGATTTTTCTAATTCAGAAATCAAAAGAATTGTGGAAAAGATGACCTTTTATGAAAAAGGATTGGGTTTTGAGACTTGATGATGCTTTATGGGTCTATAGGACGCTTATCAAACACCTATAGGAAAATCTCCATATAAGCTCATATTTGGTAAATAAATATCACTTGCCAATTAAATTAGAGCACAAAGCATATTGGGTTATTAAGGAGTTCAATTATAATATGAAAGAGGTTGGTGAGAAACATTTGATACAGTTAAATGAACTTGATTAGGTTAGACAAGAATATTATGAAAATGCCAAAATATATAAATAGAAAATGAAAAAATGACTTGATCAAAAGTTTCTTAGGAAAAATTTTGAGCCTAGACAGAAGGTGTTATTATACAATACATGATTGAAATTATTCCTAAGAAAAATATGGTGTAGGTGATCATGACCATTTACTATAATAAAGGTGTATCTTTTTAGTGTGATTGATATTGAAGAGCTTAAGAGTGGTCAAGTAACTAAAGTGAATGGATCAAGACTTAAGCCATACTTAGGAGTAAGACTCCAGTTTAAGGAGGTTTTGTTGTTGGGTCATCCTGATTAGAATACCTGGCATTCTCAGGCTGAGAACATAAAACTAACACTTCTTGGGAGGCAATCAAAGTTTGTTTATACATGGTTTTTTTTGTGATTGTATATATATTAGTGTGTTTAGGCGCCACTACCCTAGCGCTTAGGTGTCATTAGGTAATATGGACATTTAAGTGTTGCATACTTGGGCTCCTAAGCTTCTCTTCATCAGTAATCAGTGCCTAGGCACTACTATTGCATCGCCTAAGCACTGCCCTTATTCGTAAGCATATTAAGTCATATTCAGCATGATTCACCCCATTTGCATAATTGTTTCTCCTTACTCTTCTTCAGTGACCGAGAGAACATTCTTAGGTCATCAAAAATCCTTCTAAATTTCTTTGATCCAGGAGATTGTAGTGGGTAGAAATCACCTTTCAATGTTGATTTTGACTCCTTGAGTTCAATCCTTCCTTATTTATCTAAATTTTTAGATTTACTTATGGAAGAGGAAGCTAAGGTTTGAAAATTTTGGTGAACTTTGGCATGCTTTGATTTATCTTCCTAATTAGCATATTGTTGCATCCATATTCCTACTCCTTACCCTTTGTAGTCACAATCTCTTGCATCTCAATGGCACTAAAAAGTAAGGGAGAGAAATCAAAATATTTTTTTGACAAAAAAAAGTTTGTTAGCTCTAAAGATGAGGAGTGATACCATGACTTTTTGGTATCAAAGAAGTTTATTGTTGAATGTGGATTCATAAGCTCTTAGGGTGTCATTGAGAGTATGATAGTGAGTCTGCATTGGCATGATTTTTGTTATAATACCTTTGTGGCTGTGATTCTTGTTGTTAGAGAGTTTTTTGCCAATCTTCCTGAGATTTTAGATGTGTCATTTTTTGTGAAAGAGAAGCTGGCGGAAATCTCTCCTTCTTGTATTAATGTGTATATTCATTGAAGTATCTCACTAAGAGTTTCTATTCCAACTTCGCTCCTATAAATTCTCACTTGGATGAAATTATCCAATTTTTGATAGATGGTAAGGGGACATGGAAGGTTATAAATGAAAATAAAAATAATTTTCCTTATTCCAAGCTAAATGTAGCTTCTGAGGTTTGACATCTCTTAATTTTACCAAGTTGCTCCCCTCTACTAGTATGACAATGTCACTAGGGATAGAGCCTCTCTAAGCTTTTGTATCTAGATCATGAAATCTATTAATATAGGTTTCTTCATTCATCATTCTATTTTCAATGTCACTAAGGGGGGATCTACTTTTAGTTTGGGGCACCCATTTACTATTTTTCCTTGTGCTAAAAATCTGGCGTTACTTTTGGGAGTTGGGTGGAACAACTTCATCCTTTGAAGCATGTCTGTAAAACTAACCTGAGATTATATAGTAAACAAGCTATTTTGAGGCTTGGGATTTGTTCTTCTCAGCCCTTTACTTCCAACTCCTAGCTGTGTCCTTCCACTAGTTTGGCTTTTCTTTTAGAAAGATTGGGTAGGCTGAAATATGATGTCTTTATCATTCAACAAAGGTCTAAGATTTAGCAGACCATATGCCACATATATATTGGTAGAATAAAAGCTAATTCGATCAGTTTGTTAGCTTCCAGGCAGCTTAGCAGAGGATGTACAGAAGAAATCAATGGATCAAGGGTGATAATTCTGTTGAGTTCTTAGTGTATTCTCCTTACCAACCCTATGAGCATGCCCCTCGGTCAATGGAGAAGAATTTTGAGGAGGAGGATGATGAAGGGGAAGAAGAAGACAAAGATGAAGAAGAAGATGATGAGGAGGAGGAGGATGCATGGCTTTATTCTTTGTATTTGGAGGCATAGAATTTGATTTTGTTTGTTTTTGCTACCATTGTTAAATTGTATGCTTGTTAGCTCATTTTGTACTATTATTGCGAAATTCTTTATATTTTTATTGTAATATTTAAGCTCTTTTGTGAAATTTAAATTGGTATTATGCTTTGTTCATTTCAGTAGCACTTTCTATACTGTACTTCTTGATTCGTTGATGATAGAAACTTATGGTAGGAAGTAGTACTATTATTTATCTCCCCATATAAATTAATGTTCAAATTGCTATACATGTTTGGAATTAAGTTTGGCAGGAAGAATCTTGTGGTTCTTAAAATTATTTGTCCATATTAATTAAGTTTAAATTATTATTTTAAATTAACTTGGATAAATTTGGGATACGAAATTGAATTAGACTACTGTTAAGTGAATTTTGCAATTCAACATATAGAAAAGTGATGAGCATATTTACTTGCATAAAGTATTAGATATTTTTTAAACTAAGTGCACCTAGATGTATCCTTAACTATAATTTATCCTGCATAGATTTGTACTTTTCTTAATACTCCTTAAATTTATTTTTTTTAAATTTAAAATAAGTGGAATGTGGTATGTTTTAATTTAAGGATACGATGGTAGAATTCAAAATTATTACAAGACCTATCTAGCTATAGTAATCCTCAAGGAAGTTTGTTCAAAATTGAAAAATTCATCTTAATGTATGAAAGGGAAATAAGAACATATTGAAAAATTCTTTTAAAACTGAAAAAACTCCACTACATTCGTAAATTTATTTATGTTTATGAAGTATTAGTAAACATTTTAAAGGAAAACTTAATTTTATACATTTGAATCTCTTGTGTACTCTTTAACATTCACTAATTCATTTTTGAAATAAATATTAAATCATATCATATTTGTTGAATGCAAAGTTTCTTATACGTACGGATTTGACTTATTTACTAGAGATATTGAACTTTCTTAACTATGGATATCTTGTGGCTTTATTGTACATAGTTTTCCATGAAACCAACTCTTATAGGTTAATTAAATCAATGATGTGTGGAAAAGAATGCTTTTATTCCATACTATTTTTTTACATTTTTATGGATGATACTGCACTTTAAAGAAATGTATTTTTATGTTTTTCTTGCAAGTAAAATAGGTATTAAAAGTGGAGCAAAGAAGGAGATATATGGAGCAATATGGTAGAGACTTGGAGCAAAGAAGCTCACAAGAGACTGGCGCCTAAGCGCCAAACCCTTGGCCACCTAGGTGATGGTCATCACCCTAGCAACCCAAGAGGCTAGTGACTTGGCACCAACCATTGGGTGTTAAGGTGCTACCTCACTGATGCCTAGGCCTCAAACCCATAGGTGTCAATGTGCCACTACATATTTTGGTTGACAGAGAGATTGGCGCCTGGTGTCAGTCCCTTGGCGCCTAGGCACCAAAAACTGCCTCGGGCAGTTTTCAGCACTTTGTACACACAATTTGTGGAGTTATCAGATAGATTGAGGGTTTTATTATGATATGTTTTAAAGTAAAAAAAAAAAGAGAATAATAATAGAGTAAGGGAAGGGGGTCGAAGGTTTGTTGTAGGAAAGAGTGGAGATAGCTTTATCTTAATCATTTAGTGAGGCTTTGAGTTGTATTGTGAGGAGAGTATTCAGGATTGTAGCAAGGAATCGTGAGATCTTTTGAGGAGCATTCTTAGAGGTTTGTAAGAAGAGAAAGCTAAGTATTGTGCACTTCTATTATTGTATTTTTGTAAACATAATTATTTAGTGGTTTTCTTGTTTCTAATGATGGTTTATGGTGTGTTCTTTATGTTTTATGAGTAGTTATCTTTCAACATAGGGTATTTTTTTATTTAATTAAATATTGAATCTTAAAAAATGCATAACTTGGTGTAGAAAAATGATAAAAATAAAATAAAAATACTTGCTCAGTGAACAGAGGAAAATAATGTGGAATAAAAATAAAAATTATTTAACATGTCTGTAATTTTTAATTAAATAAATTCTCTGTGGACTATTTTAATTTTGTTTTAGTGAATATTATTCATCATCGCTTGAAACTTTAAGAGTTGATTTTTCATGACAGTGAAGATGTCTCCTGATTTTTCCAATGTTAGAAGTCATCTCTAGCTCTGAAACCTTAATTTTCAAGTATATTGGTCCATTTTTTATTAAACTAATTATATAAATTAAAATCTTAATCAAAAAAATATGAGGTTCATTTTGGTAGATTCCCTAAGTCATAGGGCTCTACGAAAAATATAAATTAAGTTTAAATATATAAGTACGTTCCTATAGCTAATTAAGTCATTTTAACTCATACAAAAATAAATAAATCAAATATTATTCAAAAATTAACAAAATTGATTCCACGCTGTAAATAATGAGTAATTAAACACTTTGTAAAAATTTGAAGTCCATTTGATCTATATTTAATACTCAAGTTTACTTTTCAAATGTAATGGTATTTTTGTATTAAAATAATTATAATAAATACACTACAATCAGGAAAATTATGAAAAATGGTTTTCTGAGTTCCTTGTGATCAAGGGCACCAAGGAAAAATAAAAATCATTTTAAAATAAATAGTTCATTTTTTAAGCTACTTTTTAATTAAAATTTGTGAAAATATGAAAATACATGAAATTGTTTCTAATTATTTCCTGATCACTTGAGACTCTTTAAAATTTTATTTTTTCTAATTTTTCTAATTTAGTTATATATATTTAAATGCTAAAAATATATTTTTCTTAATTTTCAATTAAAAATAATTATAATAAAAAGAATAAAAAATATAAAAATAAAAAATTTTACCTCTCTGAGTTCTCTGGACTCAGGGAGATTTAATAAAAATATAAAAAGAAATTTTTTTCAATTAAATAATAGTTTCTAATTAATTAATCACTAAAATCAATAAATAATTAAATAATTAAAATAAAATCTTAAAAATCATGAAATTTTGCCCAAGTGGTCCTCTAACCTAAGTGAACCTTCAATAATTTTTCCATGAACAGAAATATTACTTTGATTAGTTAAATAAATTAATCTTGAAAATCCTATATTTGAGCTAAAATAATTATATAAATTAAATAAAAATTATAAAAACCATATTTTCTACTCTGATATCTTAAGTGACCCATGAGTGGGGTGCCGTAAAAATTTCAAGGTTAATTGACTTATATTTAATGAGTTATGAAGTGGATAGGCCCTTAGGGCAAATTGGTAATTTTGGATTTTGGATGCCCTAATTAAATTTAAGGTTAACCACAAGGGTAAATGGGTAGTTTTGATTATAATAAAACCTTTTGGGTGTTTGAAACATAATTGGTTAAGAGGTAAAAACCAATTTCCCACCTTTTCTTGAAAAGGGTAAAATTGTATTTTCATAATTTTTTATGACTTGTAGGTTAATTCATTTGGGTGATGCTAAAGCAGTGGGCTTAAGCTAGGAAAATAATAATTCACTTATTTGAAACCTCTAGTTAAAGAATAGTTGATAGCATGATTCTTTACTGAGAATTGATCTCACTTAAATTAACATTTTGATTATTACAAATCTAACCTTGAGATTGAATTTAAGGAAATAGTAGTGAGCTAGGCTTGATATTTAAACTTGTTTGATGAGATTTAGAAAAGAGGAACATGATTGATTTATGAGTACCCTTAAGCACTACAGGCCTGACTTTAATGGTGGGTACCATACCTTTAATGACCTAAGCTTATCATAGGGGCATCCACTTACATAACTCTTAAATAAAATCTCAAATAAATATTTGAAGTACCCTACTCTTTAGATAATTGAAATATTAATGTTCATTGAGCATAGGGTGTATTAAACTACTAAATCTTAATCTAATTTTGGATGATCAATTGAACAATATAACAAGTTCAAATGAACTTGAAATGTTTCAAAAGGTTTTAAAAGTTGTCCAGGGTTATGCCTCGAACACTTTTAGAATCCTTTGGATACTTTGAAGGACAATTGAACTCATTATTTTTGTTCAAGAAAATCATCCATAAAAATATTTAGGGATCCATCAAGTTATGCCTCGGGACTCGTTAACCCACCTAAATCAATAAAAATACTCTACACTACTTATCTGATATTAATTTACCCAATGCTCGAGAATTTAAGTCTTCTTTAAGGTATTTAAATCCTTGTGGGCAATTGGGGATATTTTTTTTGCCACATATTGATCATCGGGCTTGTGTAAGTCTGAGGTCTAGGTGGTCAGGGCAATGACAATAATGCTAATGTGTGCTAAAATGAGGGATGCGGTATGTGATTTTAGAATAGCATCTCCTATCTCAAGCACCTTTAATAAAATGAAAGGGTAAGGACCGATTGTACAATTGGATGACTCTTGAGAAGATGATTATCCTTGATACTCTTAGGCTGTTTGTAGTCCTAACTTGATTAAATTAATTAGCCTGTGGACTAGACCATTCTATAAATATTTTCAACAAAAATCTCTTTTGCATGATAAAATAAATTTTATATGTATAAAAATTGAGTTTAAAATGAAAATTTTTAAAGGTTCATGGTTAATCACATGGATTGAGGTTATGACTGTCTTCTGTAGATTATCGGGTTGGTAGCTCTTACTTAAGGTCAAGAAACACACAGTCCAGCTCTGAGCCCCCACCTTTACTAATGCCTTAAACCCTATCCCGATTTTCTATATGTGACTGCGGGTTTTCCTTTATTTGTATTTTCTTACGACTTATTTTCTGACTTCTTCTCGTATAGGATATTCTTATTTACTTTCCTGCAAATATATTTTGTTTTATGATGCTAACTATACAACATTTATATTGTGTATTGCAATTTCATTCCTTTTATAACATCTATTTACTTTAAATGAAAAACAAAACATGTTTTTCAAAATTAATCAATATTCTCCAAATACAATAGCAAAACAATAATTTCATAACACATCCTCTTGAATCTACGGGAGTCCCTCGGATAAGGTAACTCATGGTTGCTAATGAGATCTTCCTTGTTTAAATGAGCTTAAAAACTTGTTTAGACTAAGTTCAAAAGAAAATAGTGGTACCGGGATGAGGGAAACGTGGGATCCTAACTGGTGTCGCTCTATTCAACTTTAACACCCCCCACCACCCCCATAATGATTAATAAACTTGTCATTTAAACCTTTTGAACCCTTAAACTTTATGACTGCTATTTCGACGAGGAGCTTGGAAGTAACTTAGAGGTCAACATCCTACAACAGTAAGTGGATCTACAATAGTAAATCTTTCCTTAGAATTAAATAATAAGGCATAAGATTTTAAGGTTGTTTGTCTAGTGCAACATAAATCCTCACTTTATCTTTAGACCTTTGCACAATCATATTGTGCAAATTAAGCCCTAACTAATTTTAGGATTTTGAGGTTATTGTTTGTTACAACATAAATCCTTCTATCTTTCAGACAATTTATATGATTGTGTCATACAAATATAAGCCCTAATTAATAAAATGGTAAGACAAAACATTAAATATTTTCTTCTCAAAATTGAAGTCAAATTATAGGATAGCTTGAGAACTCATTGAGGTTCTCCTCAGAATCTATGATATCCCTTACTTTTCTCCGTTTGGATTCCATAACAATGTTCCAAACTTGAGTCTTTCCCATTTGACACTTCTCGGTCTGATCTTTGAAAGTCCTACCCTTTGAAATTCTTGAAGACAATATTTTATAATCTAAATTGAGAGTTTTCTTAGGTGTCCTCGGTCATTTAAAATGTAATTAACTATAGGGTCTTGCCCTTATAGGAAACTTTAGAACCCAGCTTAATATAAATCATATCTAATTTTTCATATTAGATAGGGGAATTTCTCGGTCAACATAATGGTTTCGCAGATTAAAACAGAAGTCATAAATTCTTTAGTTTATTTAATTGAGTCTCAAGGACAAGTGATATGTCTAATCCTTGGGATAGGTATGTCACTTATAGTGTTGTGCTCGTTTATTTAAACTATTGTCTATATGGGATCAAGTTGATCTCATATTATCAAAAACTTAAAATATTATTTTTCAAAACTATATATAGTATTTATAAATTAAATTAAACCTATCCTTCCAATCCTTCTGACGACCAACAATTACATATGTAAAATACAGGGAGATATTTTGCCTTTAGTGTATTCGCATGGCTATCACTTCATTAAAAAATGTGAAGTTTGTGTCATTTTAAGAGATCCTATGGGACAAGCTACTTACAAAGCTTCAATTTAGCTCAACAGCACACCCACAAACATAAGGACAAACATAAAGAAAGAATTGCAATCTGGGGAATCACCTCAAGTATTTTGTTGGAAATAATATCAAGAAACATTTCAAAAACCCGACCGGATCTGCCAGTTTGACCGATTTGATCATGAACTAGTCAGAGGATTTATTCTGCTTTGCATAAAAACCTTCTCTGCATTTAACCACACTAAACGGGTTTGAACTGACGATCCAACACTTGAAACAATGAAATGATTATAGTTCAAAGGAAACATCTACCTTAAAAATTTACAAACTCAATAATGAAAAGTAAATACCCTTTTCACTGCTCTTTAGATCCCCATCCCCATTCCCATCTTGATACTATTTGTTTTAACATCCATTATCAATGTTACTAGTTCGCCACCCACTCCCCAGCGTCTCAGCCATAGCCCGGAGGTACATCTACTATCTCTGCTTCTTCCCAATCTTTTTTGTTTGATAACTTTCATGAGCTCATAATCTTTGCCTTCCCATGTCGGCATTGCTGTTTTGTGGCTTCTCAACTACAGCCCATCTGTACACCAGTTGTCTTTGTTTCTTCAGAATCTTTGTTGCTTGGTAAATTTCCCGAGCAACTTTGCCTTCTCTTGTCATTGTATCACAACACACTCACTGATGTCACGTTGATTATTTGTTGACCTCTCATTCACAACCCATAGGTTCTTGGTCCAACTCTATTTCTTTTGAATTTGTCATTTGGTAACTTTAGTTTGATTAGTTTGCATGTCTACTTAAAATGGATGATTTGTATGTTTAACAGTTTATGTCTAACAATGTGATCAATAAATAATTTTTCATAAATTATTCCTACCAAGCACAAAGATTTTATTAATTTTTTTTGGAATCTAAGAACATAAACTCATCATTATTGTTCTTATGAAGACTTTTATATAAAATGAATAGCTTGCCTTCAATAATTTTTTTTTTCAAAATATCTTTTACACTTGTCACATTACACAATTGAAGTTTAATTTCATTATGAAATATGAATATAACAATATAAAAGGTTTAATTCATTTGATGAGATTTTTTTCTACAAGCTCTCAATTTGCCACATCCAACACTTTGTAGTTCGTGTTGTGATCTATGTAGGATTTGGATTTTTTAAGAGTTGTGAGATTTATAAAATTGAGATAATATATTCATATTATTCAGTCTATTTAAAACTAAATTATACTATTATGAAATTTTAAGTTATTTAAGATAAGAAGTATATCAAATCAAGTATATGATAAACTTTTCTTTTTAGATTATGTTTATGTTTAAGTAATCAAGAGTATTTGAATGTTGTTAACTATGTCTTCTATGTGAAACATGTGTATCATATTTAAAATAAACTTTTTTAATATGAGATCTTGTATTTTTTCTCTTTATTTTTCTAGAATGGAGCCATTTGGAAGTTAACCTTCTATTTCTTCCATTAATGTTCGTAGAATGTCTGATCGGCATCAAATTATTTTATTGAAATTAAAACTTATGATGGAAAGAAACAATTTAAATGTTTACATTGTTGGTTGATATATAAAGGTGGATGCAAAAATAATATGAAACAACATCAAGTTGGGGCTAAGGGAAGTACTATGCCATGTAAGAAAATTCTATTTAATATATGTCCTCGATGTTGGAAAGTTTCAAAATGATATAAGAAGAATAAGAGGCACATGAGGAGAAAGATAATATCTGCTCATATGGTAAACATATTATTGAAGAAGAGACAGTCTCTTCCCAGTTTAAATAAAAAATTTCAATCGTTCATGATAAAAGATTAGACAAAGGAAAAGACAAAGGAAAAAGAAAATTGGATAAGATTGACGATTATTTTACTCCTTGAACTAAGCCTGGCTCACAACCATCACTAAAAAGTGTGTTGGCATCTAAAGAGATTTTATGAAGGGCCGATATGGTACTTGCAAGGTGGTTTTTTGATAGTTGTATCCCATTCAACATTTTAAATTCACATTTTGCTCAAAAAGTTATTGATCTAATAGTTGCAATTGGTCCTGGTTATAAATTGTTTTCATACTATCAAATAAGTTAAGAGATTGTAATGAATAATGCAAGTTGCATATTGATTCTTATCGACATTGTTGAAAGGAAATTGGATGTACTTTAATAATTGATGGATGAACAAACATGAGAAAAAAAATTCTTTCGTTTATTGTCCCAGAGATATATGTTTCTAAAATTTATGAATGCGTCTGATATCATGAAAAGTTGCAACCACTCTATGTTCTTTATTTGTTGAAGTTGTTGAGTGGTGGGTAGGTCCGGAAAATATCGTCTAGCATGTAACTGGTAATGCAACTAAATACAAAAAAGTAGGAGATTTATTATAAGAAAATTATGGTAACATTTATTGGTCTTCTTGTGTTGCACGTTATTTGAATTTTATCTTAAGGGATATTGGTTGTTTCTCTCATATGTTGAGCTTTTTAAATGCACATTGAAGGTAACAATATTTACTTATAATCATATTTTTATATTATCTTGGCTGAGAAAAAGGCCAGGTTAGACAAAATTAGTGTGTTGTGAAGTAACTCGCTTTGTAAGAACTTTTACTACATTGAAAAGTGTTTATGAATATAAATATGATATAGGCACTTGCTACTAGCAAGTAATATATTAAATCAAAATTTTCAAAAATAACTGAAGGAAAAGATGCATGCTCTATTATTTTAGATAGCATGTTTTGAATTAACTATCTAATTATAACAAGAATATATTCCCCACTTATAAAGCTATTACGAATAGTTGATACGGACGAGAAGTCGTCACTTGGGTATGTTTATGATGGAATGCATAAATCCAGAAAAGAATTAAAGGCATATTCTAAATTTTGAAGATGTCATACAAGTCATACACATACATCATTAAGACAGATAGCATGGTCAACTTCATCAAGAAATTCACTTTGAAGCTTATGTTTTGAATCCCCACTTTTAGTAAGATTATGAGAATTAATGTCAGAAACCCAAAGTGATGCACGTTTTAGTTGAATTTATTGTAAACAAAGATGTATGTGCAAAGCCTGCATTTTCAATGAATGAAGTTAGACTTTTCTGAAATCAATTAGAAAGCCTTGAAAAGCCAATTGCTCTTATCTATGTCAAAAGAAATACAACCAAATAAGTTCCCAAGTATTAATAGTGATTAGTGAAATCTATTTTTAAATTTGCAATGAATGAAATTTATTTTCATTTATGCATCTTATTAAAGTTAGACATAATTAATATTTTGCAGATAAATGATGAAAGTTATTTGGTTCTATTACTCCAAATTTACAAAAGTTAGCTATATGTATTCTTAATCAAATGCTCCTTCATCTGGATGGGAAAGAAATATAAATGTTTTTTTTAGCAAATTCATATAAAATGAAGAAATCATTTAGAACATTAAACACTAAATGATTAAGTTTATGCTTGATAAAACCTCATTTGGAAGAATAGGTATGCATGCTAATAGTTCTTTCATATTTATGTGACATTGCTTTTAGCTATAAGTCTAATTTATGATATTGTTGAACTTCAAAAAGAGAAACTATGATCCATTAGATTACACAAGCATTGAAGCCTTATATTTTTAGATTATTAAAGATGAATATACTCCTGAACGTAATTATGATGATCTGAATAATGAAATTTATAAAGCTGATGTAATTCTCAATATTAAAGAATCGAAAGCAGAAAAAAAATAAACAAACAAACATTACTTTTTTAATTCTTTTTAATTTAATAACTTTGATGAAAAAACTATTTAATAAATTTGATTAATGAATGCAGAAGAATTTGTTGATAATACAGATGATGTAATTGAAGATGTGGATTTAAATACTTTTGGGGAGAAACTTTAAGGAAGCTGATTTTGATGACAAAATTTTTGGAGAGGCAATATTTGAGGAAGAACATCATATGTTTGATTTTATACTATATTATTTATATTAATTTCATATTTGATATCTATCGTATTTGTTTTGTACTTCTTGATAGACAAATTTTTGTATGTTTATATCTATTTTATTTTTATTGTTTCTTTCTTGGGACTTTTTGTGAGTTTAATATCTATTTTATTCTTGTAGTGCTTCTTGAGAGACATTTTTTTAGTATAAAACTAGATTGCAAGCTTCATGCAGTAATAGTGTATCATGTATGTTGATTTATTGTTTTAATATATGGGCAATTTTATTAACATTAAATGATGTCTAACATAATTAATTAATTACTATACACTCATGTGGTTGAGTATTCAATATTATTTTTTTATCTTTTATTTACTTAGAAATCTTTTTTATTTGATGCAAACGTTTTCTTATTTGTTTACTCTCTTTTCGAGGAACTACTTAAAGTAACGACATGGAACAGTTTATGATTGAAGAAAAAGTTGGTCATTTAAATGAATTTTTTAAGTTTACATATGATTTACATTTCAAGAAATATTTTTTATAATACACAAACTACTATATTATTATGACATTTAAATTATATTTAATATTTGTTTATATTCATATCATCACTTGGTTCAACCTCTGGCTTAAACCCAGTTCAAACCTCTAGTTCAACCTTTGAATCGTGAACATCCTCCTCTACCTGTTCAATGTGCAGTCTGATATTCAAAACCTTGATTTCAAGTAATGAGATATAATTGCACTCACAACGATCGAGTTTGCCTATAACAAGTCTTTAACAACCTAAGAATAAATGCTTATTTAAAGATAGAGAATATGGCAATTGTAAACAAAGGAGAATGAAATAGAAAAATTATTTTTAAAACTTATCAGTGAATGTAACTAGACCAATAATGTGGTTGAGAGCTATTTCTATTTTGAGAGAAAATCATATATTCTGTGCTATGATAATTTAGCCATTTATTAGGTTCATGACGGGAGTTCTATCAACAAGGTCTGTCTGCACTTGACATCAGTTTGTATATAGGTGAAACCCTTCCACTCTTTTAGAGTTTAGTATATTTGCTTCTAGCTTTTAAGCTTAGCATTGATGCAATAGCTAAGTTAAAATGATTCAAACTTTACATGAGCATCGATAACAATTAACAAGCAAAATACAAAGTAGCTAACAACTTCAGCAAGGCTATAGTCATTTCGTTGATCAAATTGAAGATAGATTTTTTTCCAAATTTATTTGAAAACTAAGGCTTACAAGTAATAGTCTCATTAAAGTTGCCAAGATCATCAATGACATGAAAAAACACTAACATTATGTATGACTACAACATTCCTGCAATATTCAATGTCGCTGACCAATCAACATACTTTGAGGATCCAAATACATTGAATTCACAAAATAGAGTTCCTTCTACCCAGAGGGAATGACGCGGACATCATATCCTAAATTTAATGTGGGCATTATTTTCGTTCCCATCATAGATAGACGTGAGAAAACACAAAATTGGGAGAAGTACTTCAATTTCTCTTGCCAGCTTAGCAATCTCAACCCTTAAGGCTAGTTGGTCCCCTTTGGACCTTATTTTCTTTAATTAGCATTAGTATTAAGGTTAATTTTATTTGAGATTATATATATTCTAAGTGTTGGTTTTGGATGAAATTATTTGATTTATGATAATTTGAATATACTTGTCAAACTTTTCTTCCTTAAGAGTGCACTAGCCTTACTCTTACAAAATGTTGTTGTATCTTATTAGAGTATTAGGTCGTAGATCTTCGTAGCACATTGATATTGCCATTGGTTGGTGTTTCGGTGATGTTTTTCCTGTCAAACAACATTAGTCTGTTTTCCTCTAATCATCACGAGTTCCTCATATTTCACCTTATACTTAGTTCACAAATATACCCAATACTTATTTCAACCTCTCGCGCTTTTTAGGAGCGCTAGAATGATGTCAAAAAAATATGCTGAACTAATTTGAGCTATGTTGAACTAAAAATGCCAATAGTCATATGTTGGCCAAATATGGGCTAGAACAGTTATAAAAAGAGTTTGGTTGATCAAATGGGAGCGAGGTTAACTCATAAGGTCTACCTAGATTCAACCAATTTGAAGTTTGGTTATGGTTGATTTAGTCAATTAAGATAATTAATCAATTGAACGCAATTTACTTTAATTGAGTAGTATTCGCAAATGCTATGTAGAGTTTGGCTTGGTAATATTTGCAATTGCTCACTTTTATTCTTAATTTGGTTATGTAAAGTTTGTCTTGGCGAATTTCACTAAAGCTAGGCTAGGTAAATCCATTAGATCTTTTAAGTTACTTGAGATTGATTTTTCAATTACGTTAGGTACATCAGATCAAGTTAAGCGCGGTTAGGTTGATTAGAATAAATTGATCTTATAAGGCCTTTCTAATTTTAACTAAAAACTTAAGAGCATATGAATTGGAAGTAGTGTTGGTTGGTAAGTGTATCTCTTAGCTAACCTAGCGCTCACAAAACCTAATGGTCCATTGGGCTCCTTTGCTATAATTTAGGGTATCCAAAGAGGTTAGGTCCAAATGAAATTGACCGAACTATAGTTGGATGGTTAGATATCTTTAAGTTGACTTGGGTCCTTAAATCAATTAGGAGTTGTTGGATTAGACAAAGTAAACTAGTTGGATCAACCTAGTCCAAGTATTTAGGCAGGTCATCTAATATTGTTTTTGGATGCTTTTCAACATTAAATATTAGAGAATATAGACTGATAATGAGATGGGCTTATTCGATTAAAATTAGAAAAACCTAGTCCAGAGTTTTGATATATTAGGGTGAGTTGAAGTATTATTATACTAAATTGAGCACAAGTTTCACTAGACAGGACTGAACCTAAATCTTAGTGTCCAGATCATAATACTCTGGGAAAAAAATCAACACACTGGAATGTGATATAAAATTACTAGATAATTTCAGGATTTACCTATCAAAGAGTTTCTAACCTCTCCAAGTTTATAAGTGCTTCAGTGAAGAGTAGGGGAAGGCCCCTCCCAACCTAAAAGAGATAAAAAATCAGCACAACGATTGTAGAGTATCAGAAAATGCAAATAATTTGTTTTGATGGTTATTCCTTAATCCATAAACAATAGTATCATATAAATGATAATAACAACGTATACAATGCAACATATGAACTAGTCCACAATGCCTTTTCCTACTCTAGTAAAAAAATAACACCTCTCACCGGAGTTCACAACAATGGTAGGTTTGCAAAGAAGGGTGTCCATGCCTATTGGAATACAGAATGTGTTATCTAATTCTATTACAAGGTAACTAAATATGCTCCAGCATTTACAACTTCATCAAATAAATAATCTACCTAAAGAAGCCCGTCACCGGAATCCAGTCAGGATCCATGAAATTAACGGCTAGCTGAAGGAAAAATAATCAACGAGCCTCCTCCGTATGTTATTTAGCAATGTTTGAATTTGTGAATTGCAAATTCTACATTATATAAGCAAAAACATTTTAGCAAGCACTAAGAGGAAACCATGACCATGAATATAATTGTAAATGCGCGTAACTTATAAGTAGAAACACATACCAGATTAACTTGTATTATAAATAATGTAAGCGGAGATCTGCTGATGAATTCTTCAACCTACAGCTCTGTCCAAGAAGCACATCCCCAAAAACATACCTATATTTCAAACAATAGATTAAGAGAAATTTATTTTTTCATGAAATGTCATGATTCATGAGATTTTGCATCAGTTCCTGAACACAAATATCAATGGAAAGAAATCGTAAATAACTAAACCTATATTCACAATATTCTGGCCAAGCACAACGAGCTTTTCCATAATCCCAATAACAGTCGACATCTCTCAAGGGCCCACGCTTGGCTGTCAAAATAAAAATATAGAGGAAAATCCTTTTTCAGATTGAAAAAATGGGAAGTCAAATTGAAAATAAAAATTAGCACAGTTTATCTTTACCAAATTTTTATCAAAATGGGCCTCAAAGCTGTTAAATTATATTAAGATGAGTGCAATATAAAGTCCCAATGTTGCATCTCAGAGAAAATACCATAGCTTTGAGACCCATCCCACCAAAAAATTTGAAGAGAATATCTTTTGCCAACTTCTCTTATCTAGATAAAAGGATGCATCATATACGTGGAACTACAGTAAAGGGAAAGATTATGACAGGCTGATATGACTAGCCATATCCTTGAATCACGAAGAGTACGAAAAAACAGATTTACAGATTTAAAGCTTGACGAGATGAAATGCCAAGGCTGAACATTTGATGTGTAAAAAGCAAAGCAGATGCACCTTTTGTTACAAACTTTGATTTTGCATCAGGTTGGATATCATGCCACATTTGAAGCCACAACTCACGCATTAAAACTGAAGACCGAACAATATTCCTGTGGTTTGCTATTGAAAATGAGAATTCAATGTGAGGAGCGTCACTATGTCTGCCACGAATTTAACTAAAAAGTCACAATTCTCAATATTAAAGCAGAAAAGAACAGATAATATCAATTGTATGCATTATGCATAATTCACACTGAATTTAAAGGTGACATTTGTTACACAATGGGATCATCAAGCATACAGCCACAACCCTGCAACCAGTACATTTAAGAAGATCGTGTCATCTACAAACAATGATTTTCCATAGATTAAATTTATTCTTTCCCTAAAGACCTTTTAGTGCTTCGCTAACTACACCATTAACTAATTCTTCACTTGGAGGATGAAAACGGGCAAACAAATAGTATTAAGAATAATAAAGAGCAAATTTATTCAACAATCCTCAACATTTTTATTCTAAACATGGTGGTATACAGAGACTTTGAACAGAAAACAAAACAAGAGGAGAAGAGTGTGCACGTTTTCAGCATGAAAAATGGAGCCATGGTGGGAGGATTTGAAGAAAATTTAACTTTTGCTGTCCAACTAGTTCAGTATGTTTCGATGCATATCTACTTAAGCTAAATCAACATGATTCCAAAGCTAATAATTAGAGGCACATGGTGATGGGGAAGATGAGGTGGCAAGGCAATTTTAGCGGGGGTCCTCGAGTGAATAGTTAAAATAGGCAATTTTGGCTAAGAAAATAGGTGAAATGCTTAGGCGTATGCTTAAATCCACAAATGCCTAATCTATGTGACTTGTCATATTACATGAACCATAACACAGCTCAAATACAAGAAATGGTCCAAATAACTCAAAGGCTCAAAATAAATGTCCTACAATGGCTAATGCCCTGGGGTTAAAAAGAGGTGCAACAGAAGAGGATGACTTGGACATAATTTTCATTAATACTCATCCTGATTTGTACTCATCAAGATCAAATAGCCAAGGAATTAATCTTATTAAATCGTTACGAGCAAAATCTTACATTCAATTCATCAAATAATCATCGATATTAAACATAAACAAGAAAGTGTGATAAACAATGATTCGATGATGTACGGAGCATCTAAAATCACTAAAAATATCAATTATTATTTGTACTCAAAAACTATAAACTCATTTTAAATTTATCTCTTCTTGTTTTAATGAAAATGTTTACTTTTTTCAGCCTCTTTAGAAGTCATATCAAGATTAACGTCAGATCCTCAAAATATACCTAAAGGTACCCACAAAATTTGCACCAGAAAGTACACATTTACCATTTCTTTTATCATGCACGGGTGCATTGCATCCCCTGACAGTACCATATATGAATAATCCTTTATAACTTAATCATTCAATTATCATTGCATATCAATTAAAAATCTCTTAAAATGTAGTTTCATATATAAAATATTTCCATACTATTAATGAAAATATTTATTTTTATACCACTTAATAGAGCAATTATTCAAAAATAAAATATTAATTTAATACTATAAAAACATAATTACTTACCTATGTCTTAAATGAATTATGAAATACTTATTCTTTCACTTCACTTCCTCTATCACAAAAAATCTTTGAATCTCTCTATCATCCTTTAATTCAACCGCTTCGTAAATTAAATTCACTAAAATTAATTCATAAAATTTTTTATATGAAATTGCCATCTTTAATTAAAATAATTTATATAATTAACATATAATATTTATCTTATCCTTCTTTGAAAGTTTTGATTCACCTCTTCCTCAAATCCTAAAAATTTATCGTCCTTCGATTCCTGATTGATTTGAACTTCACATGAGTATTTAGATTACCAATTATTTAATTACTAGAAATAAAAATTCAACATTTACCTTCTCCTTATAATATGAAGTTGATAATTTTCGCCTCCCAATTGTACGAAGTAAAAGTTCTTTTGCTTAAAGGGTCTTGTTTTAATTTAACTTTCTATTAACATTATATAATTAACAAAAACACAAACATGCACAAATCAAATTCATTAAACATATTAAAAACCTTAACATACATTTGTAATCTTTTGGCTTTCTGTTTCCTTGCACAAAAAATTCACGTGACCATACCCCCCTCAAATTTGGGGCTTACAAGTTAAAATCCTAAATCGAGTAACTTTTTATTAACACTTATTTAGCACGCACACACGTGCATATATATATATATATATATATATATATATATATATATATATCTGTGTGTGTGTGTGTGTGTGTGTGTGTGTGTTTGTATTTATATAACTGTATATTAATTAAATTATTTATCTTTATATTTTCGACCGGCTGCCCTAGCTTCAAGCACGAAACCACTCAAGCTACCACCTCTACTGAACGTCGCGTCTCAGCCAAGCCCCTCACACCACTACGACATTGAGTACCCCTCGTTGCTTCTTTGGTCTTGGCATAACCCAGCACCGCATGCAAAAGCCTTCTCCTCCCCTTCTACTATTGCTTCGCACTGCGTCGTTTCATACGGCTAGGGCACAGGGTCGAATCACATTAGATATACACATGACTCCTTTTTCTTCCACCTCTACTTCTTCCTTCATCTCCTTCATTGTAATTACTCTTATGGCTTCTTCTTCACTCACAGAACAACTGAATTTTTTTGGCTGGCAACAAACCCTTCTTCCTTCTTTTCTAAGTCTTCTGATTTCGCTTTCTCTGTTCTCCTTCTCGCTAACTTGTCTCGGTTTCAGTTCCTTTAGGTAGAAGGAAACACTTGTCACTTAAGTAAAATCATCCCAACGGTTATACACCATGCCGACTCGAAATTTATTTTCCCTACATTTTATTATTATTTTATTATTTTATTATTATTATCATTATGAAATTTGAGTTATTACAATCTCTCTTATACAAAATTTCGTCCTCCGAACTTGAAAAGTATTATAAAAGTAAACATACCTCAAATGAAAAATTATAATAGCTTTCTTGCATCTCAGAGCCTTCTCCTAAATAGCATCCTTCTATGATCCATGCTTCCATAAAATTTTCATAAATGGGATCTCTATTACGAAGCTTTTTCATTTCATGTTCCAAAATCCTTTCAAACTGCTCAATATAACTCAAATTAGGTTGAATATCAACTGAGTCTGAAATCACCCAACTAAATTCATCTGTTATATATTTTTTAAATGAGGAAATATGGAAAACATTATGCACTCCTTATAGATGAGCTGGTAAAGCCACTCTGTAATCCACCTTTTCAATCCTCTCCAAAATCACATATGGACCTACATATCTAGGGCTCAATTTTCCTGTCTTTCTAAATCTTTACACACCCTTCAAATGACTAACCTTGATGAAGACAAACACTACAACTTCAAACTCCATTGGTCTATGCTTGCATCTTAAGATTTCCTTTGCCTATTTTGTATTGTCTTTAGTATGTCTCTGATCAGTCTAATCTTCTCAAAAGCATCATCAACCAAATCAGTTCCAATGACCTTTCTTTCATATGCTTCAGACTGACATAAAGGTGTTTTGCACTTTCTCACATTTAAAACTTCATATAGAGTCATCTCAATGTTAGCTTAGCAATTAATATAAGCAAATTCTACTAAAGAAATATTTCACATCCTCCACCAAAGTCGATGACACGTAACATTAGTCTATCTTTCAAAGTCTGAATAGTTTTTTTTTTTTTACTAACATCTATCTAAAAAGTGAAATGTTATACTGAAATTCAATCCGACCAAAATCTTTTTGAACCTTCTTTCATAATTTGGAAGTAAATTTGTCATTACTGTCAAAGAAAATAAAGATTAGCAGTCCATGCAATCTCATAATTTGATCCACATATAATTTGGTTAATCTCTCCACTGGATCTGTCAATCTAATTGGTAAGAAATTAGCAAACTTAGTCATTTCGTAGATAATTACTCATATAGCATCTCAACCCTCATGTAATATAGGCAATCCAAGCACAAAGTCCATAGCAATCTCCTCTCATTTCCGCTCTATTCTTAGTAAAGATTGTAATTGACTTCCAACTAATGTTCTGCCCTCATTAGCTGACATGAAATACATTTAGCCACAAATTTGTTATCTTCAAACCTAGTCACCAAACAAATTTCTTGAGATCCCGGCACATTCTATTACTCATAGCTAGATAAATGCTCCTCAAGAATTTTCTTCCTCGGATTATCAACCTTTAGAAAATAAACCTTGTCTTTACATTTCAAAAAACCACCAAAATCTAATGCATACTTCTCCAAACTACTAGCCGTAACCTACTCCGAGATGTTATAAACACTACTATCTCTAGCTAATGAATTCTCGATTCTGCCTTTCAAAGTAGACTACAACTAATTTAATTGAAATGTGATGTCATTACTATAATTAATTACTTAAAGCTTCAGCTTCTCCAAATTTTTAAGTAACTAATCCAGCTGAGTAAATAAATAGTTCAAATTATCTGAAGTCTTCCTACTCAATGCATCAACAACCACATTTGAATTCTCCAAATCGTACTAAATATCCAAATCAAAGTCTTTAATAAACTACAACCATCTCCTCTGCCTCTACTTCAGGTTCAGTTGTTTCTTAGTAAAGATGTACTTCAAATTTTGATGATCATAAAATATCTTGCATCTAATTCCACACAGATAATGCCTTCATATTTTAAGTGCAAACAAAACTGTACAAGCTCTGAATCATGTGTGAGATAATTCCTTTCATTAATCTTCAAATATCATTATGCATATGGAATAACCCTTCCATGCTGCATAAATAAACAACCCAAATATTTCAAAGATGTATCACTAAGAATCTAAAACTCGTCGGATCCTAAAAGAATAACCAACACTAGAACAAACATTAAACAAGACCTCGGCTCCTAGAAAGCCTCCCCACAATGATATGGTCATTCAAACTTCAATCTTTTGAGTCAATCTTAATAATGGCTGCAATCTATGTAAACACCTATACAATTTTTTTTGTAATAACCAGCTAGACCTAAAAAGTTCCCGACCTCATTAAGAGTAGTAGGTCTGGATCAATCTGCAATCTTCTTGATCTTATTCTAATTCACAAATGTCATCTCCACTATAATGTACCACAGAAAAGCCACACTGTTAAGTTAAAATTCATATCTAGAAAATTTAGCATTAGTGTATTCTCCTTCAAAACCTGCAGCATAGTATGCAAATAATCTGTATGGTTGGATTCATCTCTAGAATATACTAGAATATCATCAATAAACACAATAAAAAATGTATCTAAAAACTGCCTAAAAACCATGTTCATTAGATCCATAAAAATCGTTGGAGCATTAGTCACTCCAAATGACATAACCACAAATTCATTGTACCCATATCTTGCCCAGAAAGTCATCTTTGCTATTTCTTCTATTTTAATCCTCAGCTAATGATAGCCTGGCTTTATAATAATCTTTGAAAATACAAAAATCTCTTCTAACTGATCAAATAAATCATCAATTCTCAGCAGTGGATATTTGTTTTTAATTGTAAGCTTTTTCAACTCGATGTAGTCAATGCACATTTTAAAACTCTAATATTTCTTCTTCACAAATAATACTGGAGCTCCCCAAGGTGAGGTGTTAGGTCTAATAAACTCCTCATCTAGTAACTCCAGTAATTAACTCTTCAACTCCTATAACTCTTTAATTGTCATTCTACAGAATGTCTTGGATACAGACTCGAAATTTGTTAATAGCTTAAAAGTGAAATCAATCTCTCGCACTGGTGGTAGCCCTAGTAAATCATCAATAATTTTTTTTTTATATTATCTTACCACTGAAATGTCACCCAAAGACCGTACTTCCTTAAAAGTCTTTATTACCGGAACAAGTAAATCTTGATTTCCACGATTCAACAAATTGAAAGCCTACAAACAAATAATTATCATGGATGTTAGTCTTCTATCACCACAAAATTTAATTTTTGCATCCCAAAGGTTCCCATGTACATTTATAGTGATAGTACTTTTATTAAAATCAATGATAACCAAGTTTTAAGTTAACCAATCCATCTATGCCTAAAATCACCTCAAACTCCATCAAGGATAACACAATAAGTTGTGCTTCAAAATCTTTTCCACCAATCATTTAACTTTACCTCACAACCGATCACTCTCCATAAAATATCATTTAGCATTCTAACCAATAATATCACAGACAACAAAATGATATTCAATTCCATCACTTTAATCAACTCCATAACTATAATAGAGAGTGATGCTACCGAATCAAACAACAATCTTATTGGTCGATTTTGAAGATATATGATACCTATCAATAAAATCATTGCAGTAAACAATTATGGTCGACTTATTAATATAATCAAGTTTTAAATTGTGTTATGAATGACATGACATGAATTATATGATGATTAAAGGTGCACTTGATAAAATTATTAAAAGTGAAACCTACCAGTGATGATGTCAAGATAGTCCTTAATTTCCTGCTATGAAAGTTCAAAAAATGGGCTGAACATTCCGCTAGGTCTAACAAGAATATACTGATCATGACGATTCAGCTGATCTCCGTCTACCAAATCTCCTCTGAGATGGTGCAATACTACCCCTAGAATCTGTTGGAGTCCTCTGTCTCAATCTAGGGCAATTCCTTGTCATATGTCCTGGCTGGTGACACAAAAAGTGGGTGTTGGATTAAAACAGAAACTCACACTAGTGATACCTTTCACACTTATCACATATCTTTGCTAAAATCTGAGTGTCACACTACTAGATTTGCCTTCCTAGCACCTATATTTCCTGACTGAAAGGACTGCATTTCCTTAGAGCTTTGGGGAAATCTTGACCCATCTAAATTCTTTCTCTTCTGAAAGTCCTCCACTTAATAGCTTCAAAATTAAGCTCAATTCTTCTGGCCCTCTTAACAAGAAGAGTAATCATTTATCCCAAAAGAAATAAGTTGTTGTGTAATCATATCTTTCAGCTCAGAAAAAAATCTGTGCACTTTTCTTCTACATTTAGAATCAATTGGGGTGCATATCTTGAGAACATGGTGAATTCAGCTTCATACAGCATAATAGATCGAACACCTTTTACCAAGAGTATATATTAATCCTGCATTTATCTTCTGGCTGACAGTGGTACAAATCAGTCTCTAAAAGTATTCACTAACTCGACACACTGTATCATGTGGCAGGCTTTACCCCATATTTCTCATACAACTGTCCTCGTCGCCACATTTCCACTTCACCTTCTAAAGCAAAAGTGGCTAGTGCAACCTTTTTATCAGGTAGACGAGACGGCTCATCTAGATTCTTTTCCACTATCAACATCCAATTCTCAGCATCCACCGAACCTTCTTCAGAAAAGAGAAGTGGTCGCATAACCTGAAATAACTTCAAATACTCGTACATCAGACCCCCTCACTAGAACTGGCATGAGTCCGAGAGTTACAAATCAATTAAGTCACTGCAGTCATTATCTCAGCAAATATATTTGTATTCACAGTATTCTGTATAGTTCATTAATTTCTATTATATCGTCTCTAACTTATTTCCCTTGATTTTACATACTTCTGGTATAACATAAGAAAGATTTTAATTATACACAATTTAACTTTGTTTTTAATATTACTTATGAAATTTTTAATCCTCCTAATGGATCTTTTTAATCATGAACCAACCTAATTACTCTAATACTACTTTTGTCACGACCCAGAAAGATAGCTTAGAATTAATTAAGTTATGAACTACAGTCGGACGGTAGTAATATTTAATTTACTATCCACATATTTAAAAATTCCAATATAATAAAGAGTTAATAAGAAAACCACAAATACAAATAAGGAAATTTAAATCATCCAATAGTAATAGAATAAATCGAAAACATGTCAGCATAAACCGTAGAGGCGTCTCATGGATGGTGAAGGAGGTGACGTGGCCCCGCAAGATCTACCTAGCGTCGCACGAACGACTAGCATGTCTCGTGGAATCTACCCAGGGCTGCACGCATAACCAACAGGTCCCACGAACCAGGTAGGTTGTGCATCTCAAACAGATGAGGGTGGATCGCTCCTAAAGAACCCACATAAACAAGTTCGCTAAGACGAGCCCACCGCCCTCCAACTCAAATAAATCGAGGAAGTGAAACGGACCTCCCAGTTTCAAGACGGTTGAGGTGGACCCTAGCTACACGACCTAATAGTCGCCAGGTACTGTGGTCGCCCGGACAAACAGCCAACCCGACCTGATAGTCGTCGCTCGGCGAAACAGCGGCTAGGCAAAATGACCGCCTAGCCAAACAACAACCAAACCACCTAGTCGCATAGCCTAACAGCTATTTGGTCGCACCCGTAGATCCCATAGGTGATTTTCATGTACGGACTAAAATACCCCACATTATCTAAGTATTTTAGGGTACAGTGTGTAAATGGACAAAGACACATTATTATAAATAAGTGATCTGTTTCATGAATAAATGTTTTGTAATTTTACTGTTAATACAGTGTCATTGCTCTCTCTTTCTCTGCCTCTCTCTTTTATCATTCAGTGCTCTATTCCTTAGGAAGATCTCCCAGACTTATTTGGATTCAACACCAGTATGTCATTACAGCATTTTTGTTCCACAATTTTTTGAGTATTACATTAGATATTTAGGATATAAACTTAAGACTATTGGTATGTACAAATTTACATTCAAAGTTAATTTAGAAGCAATATATTTTATTTTAATAATTATTTTATATATGCTTCCATATTACTATTTCTGAGAAATATTCAATGAGTTGAAATAAAATGTACAGTTTGTGATGATTTAGATAGACTAATTTTTTATTAACTCAATCCTAATGAGTAAAAGTCGGATGGGTGCCAGTGAAAAATGGGTTAAATAGAATTATGATCATCTGTTACAGCTTAATTGAATTGAATTGGGGTGTAATGGGGGGTGACATCCTATTTGTCCATAAATTGGAAATAGCAATAATCATGCAGAAACTTGAACAAGAAAATGTATTCATCTATTGGAAATAAGTTTTTGGTTCAAGTGTTAGCTCAAATTTATATAAATAAAACCTTATACAGTAAAAAGTGTAAAATGTTTTTGCTAGGAGAGAGAATTCAATAAGTTCCAACACAAATTGCTCAAACTCAAAGCATCGGTTTTCAACAAAAGCAACACATTGCTGATCCTTAGAATAAAGTGGACATAATAGATAAATATACCTTTATCAAGTTCCCATACAGCAGTTCTCCTTCCTGGAATACTTTCAGAATCCTCATAGTATGTAATATATTTTACACGAGGGCTTCTTGAAATGTTTGGAATTATATCCTCACCATGAATATGGTCTACATTTAGTTTTTCTTGCAAATCACATCCATCATGCTCCAACTAGGATACCAAAATGTAGATTTAATGATTACTTCAACGTAAATGAAGGTAATGCATAATCAAAAATTTACTATTACGAGGAAAAATCATTAGCAGTTATACACTTTTCGGAATGTTACTTTGATGATAGCAGTGTTTTGAAGAGCCAAATAAACAATTAGAAAAAGAGGATTTTCCTGATGAGCCAAATGCAAAATTAGCCTAGACGTTTTAGTGTACTGTATCAAAAAACAGAATACAAGGAAGAAGATAGGTACAGAAGGGTGAGAAAAAGATAAACCCTTCATGTGTGCAAAAATGGTCTATAGTTCTCACGCTAAGTTGCAGACTCGATTGAACTAGTTATATTGAGTTGGAGCACCTAGATAATATAGCCCTCCTATCTTCAAAATATTACATGGATCAACAAAAAAATTAAACAACCTCTTAGAAGTAAATTAAAAACAAGTAACTGACACCGGTAACACTCTTCCATGACAGAGTAAGAATAAACAAATGTCAGTGGATGATGATTTATGGGCAACATTTCTCAAGATTTTATGACGGATAAATACAGAATAGACACTATCTCTTACATCTGTTTGTTCAAGTTAAAACAAAGTAGTTTAGCAACAATTTCGAAAAACTATATCAACAGCTTTTTGGAATAAAAAAACCTGCGGAGCCCTAGTTATGTTCACTTTAGATCCTAGCCATGTTTTGCACCAGGAGAGAGAGTGATAGGGTACCTGCATTAAACAGCCTCTCAGAAATAAGACTCAGAAATAAAACCATGCTCATTAGTTAGGCGACATTAACAACTGTTGATCTACCCTAATTCGCCAAGAAAAAGCAATAGAATTTGCTATTGATTACATACTGTTTCATCGCCACTTGAAACTCCAGGGTTTCCACGCACGGAATTACCAGACCTGAAATGAGCATTATAGAATAAGCGCACTAGCAAAAAAATTTGAACTGCACTGCAAAAATTAAGGTCTAAAAAGACTGTCACAACAACAGCAACAAGAAGCCTTTATCTCACTAAGTGAGGTCAGCTACACGAATCCTTTTTTCTCCATCGAGTCCTATTGTCATATTTTGCATTTAATTCTGATAGATCAAGATCATTTTTTATACAATATGCCCCGGTGAATTACCATAAAATATATTATCTATCAGTTAAATTCATTCAATTTTAAAAAATGAAACATTTTCTCTGTACCAGCCCTATCATGTTACACAGGAAACAGGCTCCATTAGATATAGAAGTCATAAGTTAAGATTAGCGTAAAGTTCTCCCATAAAGGAAAGAGAGATAGAGAGAGCAAGTGAACAAAAAATGAACCTAAAGTCAAATAAGATGTTTACTTTTATCATCAACTGCAGAAGCCTTAAAACCGGATCAGAGATTATTTCTTCACCGCATTCTTATTGGGAAATGCATATACTTCAGAAAAGCTCAATTTCAATAATTAGAAAAAGTTTACAAGTGAGGCAAGCCGTCTTATGGTCTAAGGAATGGACATAGAACTCTAGAATAGGATGCATGAGAAAACAAATGAAAGATTAAAGATGACGATGGGACAAGGGGGCTGAACTGGTTCAACCCAGTTCAGCAATAACCTACAAGGTGGAGGGGCTGAACCGGCCCCGCTCCTCAATAACCGGATTGGATGCTGCTCCGGCTGTATCTCTCTCCCAAGCTAGTGATTATCTTTCCCCAACTCGCCTCCGCAGTCTACCTCTCTTCCACTGTTTCTAGCCAGTGCCCTCACCTTCTCCATCCAGCTACCAAGCCCAAAAGTCCCTTCCTGTTGTGCTGCTGAAGCTTCCAGGTCATTGTGGATTGTTGTACCCCTTATTCCTAGCAGCAAAGGGTTTGCCTCCACACTACTGCTCATACTTCCCGCCTGCCTTGTAGTCACGAATTCCCCCCTAGCTCCCTTCCCTGCCTTGCAGTCACGAATTACCCCCACAAGTCTGTACAGTTGTGAACCTTTCCAGTTGGTCTGGCATGTCACTAACACACTCAGCCCTCCTAACAGCTTCCAACCTAGGCCTTCCAACACTCTCATAATTAACGTCAAATCCTCCAAACCAAAGCAGTCAGCCCCTCAACTCATTGAACCTATTTTCCACGGCTGCAGCCAACCCTTCCTGCCCTCCCAAGATATCCGCAGCCTCCAACCAACCCTCCACCTACTAGCCAACCACCAACCAGCACTGTCGACCTTCCCTAGGGTGTGGTTAGTGTTTGTTTGTTTTTTATTTCCTGTTTTGAAGACTCGTTGTAACTGATTTTCAATTTCAACAATATTATTTCTAATTTTATTGTGATTTGGGTTAACTCTAGTATCATTTGGTATTAGAGCTAGCCTAACCCTAGTCCTACCCTAGAGTTTTCTAGCATCCGCCTTACCCAAGCCGCCTCCACCAAAATTTTCTTTCCTATTTCAAAACCTTAGTCACATTTTGACCTAACCTAATTCTCCTTTGTTGATTTTCAAATTCAGTAACCCCAAATAAAATCTTCGACATTGTCGAATAGTCCCTTACATCCTCTTTCACCTCCCAACTATAAACCCTAGCCATGCTACTAAACAGATACACCCCCGAGCATATCCGGGAAGAGATGCAGTGGGAAATTCGTCAACTACAACGAAGGCTTGCAGACATTGATGATGAAATCCAATGGGAGGTTACCCTCAATCATGATCAGAAAAATTGAAAGAGAGAATGAAAGAATTTGAAGATGAAGCGAGAGACATAATACAAGTTCCTCCCAGCTTACTACGGACAGAGGGGGCAACTCTAGCATCGGAAGTGGAGAGACCACATCACCGAGCAACCCCAACATTCTACAAGCAGAGTTCAACCTCGGAATCTTATAGCCAGAGTACACCCAAGAGAACACACAAGACAACCCCGACAAAAGACAAGCTGATTCAGAGTGGTGAACAGGTGAAACCAATTCGCAACTGTAAATCTGTCACAATCAGAAAATGTTGCAAGTGCCACAAATTTGGGTATGGTGAATCCGAATGCACAACCAGAGGGGTGATCTATTTCAATGAGCGCGGTACTGTTGAAAAATCAGCAATGATAGTTGATCCGGGAGAAGATGAAAACTTCAAAGAAGATTCTCAACTTATAGCCAACGAGGAAGAGACGTTATTGATTCCAGTTTATTTCAAAGAAAGATTCCAACTGAGGTAACAGTAGCTTTTCAAGAAGGTGTGAATTTGATATAAGGGGCGTTTATGCAGAATATGAGATTGTAGTGTCTCGAGCTACCATGTAGCAGGCATTTAGAGGAACATCAACAGGACTAACTTTGGAAGTCCAAAAGAGTCATGAGCTTGAAGAGCGATAGTAAAAACGAGTCAATTCCAAAAAAAAGGATTTCAAGCATTTCAGATATATAACTGCCTCTTGAGTTGTACTTAAGAAATGAGATCCAACTTGTCAGAGATGAGACGATTTTGAGTTACTTCTAGAAAACAATTGCGAGTCATTTGGGATAAAAATTGGTTCAACGGTGTACCTCCTGACATACGCTCAGATAGGATGGATGAATCACAGTGGTGGGAAATCACCCTGGGATTTTTGAAAGAAAGATAATTCTATTGTGGGATCCATGTCCGTCCTGAGAAGAAGAAAATGCTTCTCATGAGTGGTTACACGTTAGGATAGCCCAACCTGCTAGAGATATCATTCCAGAGTTGATCCGCCTAACAGCATTGTTTATCAAGGAGAAGCATATTATATATTTATTTGTTAAGAATTTGGCTTGGGAGAACCTACAATGTTGTGTACCTCCGTCTCAGATTATGCCAAAAGAGGATGGATACATATTCTATCAAGATGTTCTTTGGAATGATGTCGCCTAAAAAATTGATTTCTCGGGAGCTTACAACATGACCAACTTGACTACTGGGAGAAGAAAAAAGCTTGGACGAGTGAGGTCGAAGCTCCCCAACCCTAGGGGACTTACATGGGAGCTAGGAGGATGAACTGGCACAACCCGGTTCAGCAGAAACCATTAAGGTAGAGGGGCTGAACCAGCCCCTCTCTTCTATTAGGCGAGAATTACTTCTCCCCTCCATGTTTTCACTTCGTGCCCATCCATCTTCTATTTATCTGTTTTTTCTAATGTTAGAGTCCAATTTTTTGTAAGTTTGTTTCAGAATTCTGTTAGGACAGTCGTCAGCGTCTGTTTTTTTCTTTAGAGGGTTGTGTATTTGACGAATTGGGTTGTGCTCCGGCTATATCTCTATCCCAATATGGTGATTATCTTTCTCAACTCCCCTCCGCAGTCCACTTTTCATCAACTAATTCCAAATAGCGCCCTCACCTTCTATGTCCAGCCGCCATGCCCAAAATTCCCTTCCTGTTGTCCCGTTGAAGCCTCTAGAGCTCTGTTGATTGTCGCACTCCTTATTCCTAGCCGCAAATTGTTTGTTGCAAAGGGTCAGCCTCCACACTACCACTCCTACTTCTCGCCTATCTACTGTTGTCGCGAATCGCCTTTTGCCTTTCTTACTTGCTATATCCATAAACCTTTTGACTGGTTTGGCGTGTCGCTAACACCCTCGACCCTCCTAACTTGCTCCTCCCCATCTCAGCAGCCAATTTTCCTTGAATCCTCTAAACCAAAGCAGTCAGGCCCTCAACTCGTTGCAACCTGTTTTTCAGAGTTGTCACCCAACCCTTCTTGCACTCCCACGGTACCGGCAGTGTCTAACCAGCCCTTCCCCTACTAGCAAACCACCACACAACACCATCATCATTCTCTAGGGTGTGGATTGTTTCTGTTTGTCATTTATTTTCTGTTTTGAAGAGTCATTGTTGTAATTGATTTTCAATTTCAGCAATACTATTTCTAATTTCGTTGTCTATTGCCGCCAAAGAGAGACTATGGTTGCAGGAGCTCTTCTCCTACATGTTCTCCATCAGAGTCGAGTTAGACGGCTATGTGTTGTTTGGGTCGACCAGAAAGTTCCACATGCTAGGACTTGCGAACAAAATAAGGGATTGGAAGAAGTGTTTCCTCCTCGAGTCTTTCAAAGACTGGGGAATCCCGACCTATCCTTTCGGTGGAGTATATAACAAGAAGAAGAGTGTGCTCCCCTAATTTGAGGCATGGCTTCGGTTGTCGAGGGGAGGCAGCTATCTATCCTCCTATACATCGTCGGATGGTGATGAACAAGGTTCTAGATGGAGACACATTTGGGGCAATGATCGTAGCCTTGTGGACGAAATTTGATGTTGAAGAAGACCAGCGACAAATTGAGAAGGCTACTTAGCTTTCTCAAAAGATGTCGTGAAAGAAGGTTTTCTACTCGAAAGTTGCTAAGGTGGCCAGACAAGAGATGATGACCGACCGTGTTGTCGACGCGACCACAAGTTCAGACTATATCCATTGTGTAACTAAAACTACTATTGTGATACAAAGAATCACCACTAAGAACTGATTCTGACTGAGAGAAAATTTACTTTGATGGGTATAGGTCCTTCGAGGGGACAACGGGAAGAGGTTGGAGGAGTCTGAGCATTTTGAGATATAGCACCGAGAACAAGTCTTCGAAGGAAAGGTCAGATCCAAATCAGGTGACGCCTTGGCCAGCTGCTACAAGCTTCATTGATTATGCAAAGAGGGGGAGGCCAATCGACCCTATCCGGCTATTCAAACTGAGTCAGAACCAGTGTATGAAACTGTTACTACTGAGGAGGAAACTCGTCTGCGGAATAGGCTCGGACTGAGTCTAAATTGGAGCCGGGGTCCACCCTCTCTAAAAAGAAAAGTAGTAGGAGGAAAAGAAGGCTCTAGCGCCCGATTTAAAAACTTCACTTCCCCCTTCTCCTGGAAAAAGATTGAGAAGGCCTCGAGCGGTTGGAGTCCTATGCAAAAGCCGTTTAAAATTTGTGTGAGCAAAGCACCCGATTCGCCTTGACAAACATAATGAGGTACTTGTTCCCTAACACCTTGGGTGCTGATGTATCCACTTCAACGATTGCGGACGTCTTTTGGTCCAAGAGTTTTGAGAAACATCTCGACGAGGGCCGCCCACGGGACCTATGTCATAATGTGGGGCTCGCAGCTATGCATCACTTATCCTCTATCTTGATGCTAAGGAGAGGGCTCTCAATGTCAAGAAGAAGACCAAGCTTGCCAAGGCTCAAGCAAGGGCTACTGAGGAGCGGGCGATTGTGGCTTACGGACGGCTAAAAAAGGTTGAGAACTTCGAGAACGCATCTGAGTGACTTTTTGTTATTCATGAGGAGAGCGAAATTCTAATGAAGAATGAGGCTATGATGAAGATAGTGGAAGAGTGCTTGGATGATCAAGCCCGACATCTCCAGCATGGAACAAAGCTGGCAATCGATTAAATCGTTCAGGTAAGGATGATCAACCCTAGTACATTGGCTTCAACGAATTTACCAAACTCTTGTCCATCCCAATGGCACTAGAAGAAAGGAGAGAAGAATCTAAGGGGTTGCATGTAGCTGACGAAGGCTCGTCCAATGCTTGATTCAGTCTCAGGGATTCATGAAATTAGATTTTTTTCTCTCTTAATTGAATGTAAATCATAGAATAAATTTTCTTTAAAGGACGATTTTGGAGAAAATTTGTAAGCTTTTCATATATGAAATGAAATGTGGCTATCAGCCGGCTTTTTACGTTTCTCGATTTTACCTTTACTGTACTTTCTTTACTGTTTATTGCTTGTGGTTTGTTTGAGATGATCGATTGCACGTCCCTTAGGAGAATATTTTTTTGTTAGTTTTGATGTGTTCACCGCTCATTTCAAGTCTTATACTTCTCGTCTCATTTGCTTGGTCAGATCGCCACCTCGCATAGGGATAACCATTGAGACTTGCTTCCGAAAGATTTGTTAGGTTTCATTCGCAGAGTTTGTCGCTATTGGGCAGTGAACCACCTTCAGAGTTTTATCTAACTAGAGTTTAGATATATTATGGTTGTTTGTTGAGGATCGGTTTTTTGTGTTAAATGCCAATCAGATGTCTTGCTTTGTTGTTCATCATTTTTTATTGTTCTCTATCGATCAAATGAATTGCATCGTTGTTAGTTTTTTTGGGGTGTTGATGGCAGGCACACAGTTTACCCTTCCCGAGTCTCTAGGCTTGTGTTAGGCTTATTAAGTCGATCTTGTCACTGCTTTTGTGTAATCGTCAAAACTCACTTTTGAGGTGATTTGCTCGACACACTTCGTAGAGCTTATCGTTAATGGGCAGGGAATCACCTCAAAAATTTTATCTAATTTAAGTTTGGAGTCATAGAATTATAATGTGTGAGAGTTGTAGGTCGGCTCCTTGTGCATCCTACCGATTGAACGCCTTAGCGTCGCTGCCAACTTTACTACTCAAGTTCCCTGAGATTTGGCTAGACATGAAAGTGCATGAGCTTCTCGAGTTCCCCGAGTATTATTTGAACCTGGGAGTTATGCACATAAACGGATGAATCATTTTTTAATATTTCTGAAAATATAAAAAATTACAAGTTGGAAATGAAAACTCGTTTATTATTTTTCGGATGTTGTATAAGTTGTTTGTCTAAGAAAAAAATCTTTTGAGATCGTCTCTGCTCCACGTCTAGAGAAATCCTTTCCCAGTGTAGGTCTTGAGCTTGTATGCTCTGGGGGCAATCCTTTGGTCAATTATGAATGAACCAGTCCAAGTCTGGTCCAGCATGCCAAAAAGGTTCACGTGTCATTGGACTAGCTTTCTTCAATACATGGTCTACAGGGTGAAAGTTTTCTCCCGCACATGCTTGTTGTAGTAGCAGACCGTCCTCTTGACTTAGTTCTGTTGAAGGGTTGAATTAGTATGATTCTCTTCTGCCAAATCAAATGAGAGCATTACTCCTTCACTGTTCACCTTGTGCCAGTCGGCCAGATTGACTCCATCTAATGCTGAGCCCATCACTACTCCCTGCCTATAGTGGTTGTATTAGACCGATGAAAATTGCTTTCATTCCATGCTACAGCAAAAATGGAGTTTTCCCGATCACTGTTGAAGAAATTGTTTGAACCGCCTACAAGATTGATGGAAGGATATAGGCCCAATTCCCCTTTGCTCTTTCGACTCTTTTTCTTGGCAGATTCAAAATAATCTTGTTTGCAGCCTCTGTGTGCTTATTGGTCCATGATGATGTACTGACGCGAATTTCAGGCACATCCCTTAATTTTGGCAAAAATTCGCTCATTGGTTAGCAAACTATGTCCCGTTATCAGTAATGATGAGTGGCAACCCATAACGACAGATGATGTTTATCCAAATGAAGTTCCAGCCGACTTCCACTATAATTTGGCAACCATCTCTGCCTTAATCCATTATTAAAAGTAATCCACTGTGACCGAGAAGAACTTGTGTTGATCCTTTGATGGTAGAAACGACCCAAGGATGTCATGGCCTCAAATGGCGAAAGGCCAAAAGCTGACTATTGGCTACACTCTATTGGTTGGTTAGTGTTTCAGTGGTGTATATTTCTGGCATTCTTTGCATTTCCTAAAGAATTCCTTTGAATCTTTCAGAAGTGTAGGCCAAAAGTATCCTTGCCATTAGACTCCGAGCCACACAATTTCCTCCATAGTGACTCCTACATTTTCTAGAGTGTATTTATCGGAGGACGTCATATGTCTTGTTCTCTATTATGCACCTCAAATAAAAGAAAGTGGCAGACTTTCCAAAAAGCTACCCTCTATTAGCAGATATTGAGTTGCTCTGCATTTGAATCTCTTTGGGTCGATAACTTCCTCGGCAATCTTTCCAGTCCCCAAGTAGTGGATGTAGGGGTTCATCCAACTTTTACTCTTTTAAACTCCACCTCCATTGCTTCAAGTTTTTCAATAGTCGGCCGGAATAGTCTTTGAGGTGTTTTCTCCCCCAAGCAGATGCAGTCAAAGAAGATCGGCCACTTGTTCTCACTAGCAATGTGCTCTATTTTGAAGTTAGCAAACTTCCATATATTTGTTTTAGCTTTTGATCGGGTAATTTGCCAGCATTTCATCTCTGGTTTTGAATTCCCCATTCACCACCTACTTTGAATCTGACTTCACATGGAGATATAGAGTGATTATCTCATAAGTAAGGCTCAGGCCGACAATTAGAGCTTCATACTCCATCTGATTGTTCGTGACTTGAAACTCTATCATCACCGAGTGATAGAGGTGCTCTCCTGTCGAATTGCTCAAAGCAAGTCTGAGCCAACTCCCTTCTAGCTAGAAGTACTATCAATGTGTAGAATCTAAGTCACTAAAAAAAGTCTGCCAAAAATTCCGCAACTAGTTACGCCTTTATCGCAGTCTGGGGTATGTAGGAGATGTCGAACTCGTTGAGCTCCACTGCCCATTTAAGCCGACCGAAATGCTCTGGCCGAGTAAGATCAGATTTAAGAGATTGTTCGGTAATGACAAGAATTGGATGCATTCTGAAGTATAGTCAGAGCCTGCATGCAGAAATAAAAGGCCTGGGAACTACTACTCAATTCCTCTCGAACTAGCACTGAGCTGATGGCTTTGAGTCTGATTCCAAAATACAAAGAAAACTCTTTGATTGGTTATAAACTTTGGAGAAGTGGTGGCAACACTAGAAAGTCCTTTAGGTTTTTGAATGCTTGCTCGTACTCATTTGACGATTCAAAATTTTTTATTTCCTTAGCGTTTTGAAGAACGATGCGTATTTGTCACCCAACTTGAAGTTGTAATGGCTCAGGCCTGTAATCCAATCAACCAACTTCCTTTGTGTTCCGATGAGCATGCATGTTTAGCAATTTCTACACTTTTTGAGGTTTGTCTTTATGCCTTCAATGGTTATAAGATAACTGAGAAATTTGCCTATTGATGCCCTAAAGGAGTACTTTAGTTGAATTAACCTAATGTTATATTTTGTAAGGGTTGTTCAGCCAACTGACACTTAACTAACACATCATCCACATAGATTTCAATATTTTTACCCTTTTGTTTAGAAAAATTACATCCATGAGGCGTTGGTAGGTAGCTCCAAAGATTTTAAGCCCAAATAACAATACATTGTAAAAAAACACACCCTCACTATTGATAAAAGTACTCTTCTTTATATCGATTGGGTGCATTTTGATCTGGTGGTAACCCAAGAAATCTTTTGGGAAGCTCATTACTGAATGGCCGACCGTTGAGTCCACCTAGCTTCAATCCTCGTCAGGTGATAGTTTTCCTTCAAACAGGCAATGTTCATATTGGTAAAGTCCACGCACATCCTCCACTTGTTGTTCGCCTATTGCACCATCACCACGTTCGAGACCTAGGTTGAGTACTCCACCTCCCAGATGTAGTCGGCTTCATTCATGTTTTGTACCTTCACTCGAATTATTCCAGGTAAAGTCATCACTGAAAACCTTATCTTCGGTTTCATTGGTCAGGCGGTTGGATTGATATTCATTTTATTACAAGCAATGTCGACTGGTATCCCTTGCATCTTTATTGTTGACCAAGCAAAGATGTCTCAATAATCCCAGAGGGTTTGAATCAGCAAGTCTTTAGATTCTGCATCAAAATTCTGACTTATTAGAAAAATTTTACTAAGCTATATGTCGACTGCAGGGATTGGAAGAGTAGTGTCATTGGTCTTGAGACACCCTTCGCGTTGGTTTCAGAGATCAAGCGGCTCCTACTCCATAGTTCCAAACATTCAAAGGTAGCAGGTCCAAGAGTACTCCAAGTTCCCTTAAACGGAAATGATCTCTCCATCGCCTGGAAACTTCACTCCAATGTGAAATGTTGAGACCACGGCCTTATAGTCATTGAGCAGTGTCACTCCAATTGAAGATGACGTTGTAATTCTGCGATGAATCTACCACCAATGAGGTAACTGCTAATGCAATTATTCCAAATGATTTCTTCTTCTTGCTCGAGAACTCATAAACTGGTCTGACCAATGCAGTCGATCGATCGTCCTTGAGTCTCATCTTGTCAAACACTAACCAGAAAAGAATGTTCACGGAGCTGCCAGTGTGACCAGGATGCTATCAATTTGGTAGTTACTTATCATAGCAGTGACGACAATGATGTCGTTATGGGCATTCCCTTTTGAAGGCAAGTCTACATGAGCGAAAATAATAGGTAGATGGGATGATGCGCTTCGGAGCGAAAATTGTGCACAGTGCTCCTGACCGAAGACTCTTTCAGTTGGCTCATCGGGACGAATTTTTGCCTCCAAAATTATTTGGTACTAATCCAGCAATGTAGATGGCATTCGCTCGGATTGGCTCATCTGACAATTCTTCTACTGGAGCTACTCCTGATGCTACAAATTCCTTGAGCTTTCCAGCTCTTATCAACACCTCAACCATGCTCCAGTGGTGTTTGCATTTCTCCGTCTCATGGCCATGATCCCTATGATAGGCACAGTACTTCTTTGTGTCTTGAAGAAAAGCTCTGGCTCTCATCGGTGGTACTACTTGTTTTGAAGTACTACTTGTTTTGAAATTCCTCGACCATCTCCGCCATCCAAACTCTCGGCGGAGGCCTTCAAAGACTCATGATCATTCAACAGCAGCTCATGCGAGTCGGGCATTGGTTTAAGTATCGAGCATGACCTCATCGGTTGTGATTCATGTCAGGTTCCCTATTATTCTGAGACGGACAGTTGTCTTTGTATCATAGCCGAATGGAAGGATACGAGTATTCCTTCAATTTTCATCTATTGTCTATGAGGGACCTCTTCTACAAAAATGGGTGGTTTGACTACGCTCTGGTGGAAGCTAGGTTAGAATTATACTCAGTCGAGATGTGATTGTTGGACAACTCCAACAATTCGATCAAGGTGTTCAGTCGATGAAGGCCTAAGGCATGGCGGAATGATCTCTCCTTCAGCTCTTGAGCAAGCGCAGCTTGTGCTATTAAGGGTTCAAAATCCCGCAGCTCGAATATTTTTTTTTCTGGAATCAAGTGACTAAGGAGAAAAGGCTCTCATTTTGCCCTGATTTGATCCGAAGCAGGACCTGTGAACTGTTTTTTGGGCTTTTGGATAGCGATTAGTGCCACAAACATCATCTTGAAGTCATTGAAGGAGGTGATCACTCTAGCTGGCAGTCCATTGAACCAACTAAGGGTCGAGTCCCTCAACATGGTAAAGAACAGGTAACACTTCAATGTGTCAGTAATCCTCAGCAAGCAGACGATTGATTTGAATGATGTTATATGGTCGGTCGTTTCAATTTGACCTTCGTAGGATTCAATGAGGTTTTAAACTTCTTTGAGGGTTGTTCAGCTACAGAAATCTATCAGAGTGAACCATTCTCTGGCTAGCAGGGGGCCTAAGTGTGCTCAAACTGTTGGTTGTCCATCAATGTCGACCCTGCAATGTCCTAGTACTTGGATTCTCCTGCTCTTTCTGGGCCCTAGATCACCCTTCAGTCGTTGAGCGTCTGCTCTTCCTCCTGAGGGTTCTTCCCTCGAGGGTTTAGCTCCCTTCCCCTTGCTATAGCTTCTTGGATAGTATCTGCCATTCAATCCAACATCTGATCACCTAATTGGTGGAGTTGTTGCACGAACTCCCTAATGCACTCCATGTCAACAGCCTCATTGATTGGTCTTTTCTCCTTGTGTTTCTCCGCTTCTTGTTGTTAGCATACTCCAAGTTACCGAACATTTTACGATGTTGAATCCGAATGTTTGTCACATTTTAAAAATAGATTATAAAATAAGAAAGAGAGACAAAGCAAAGGTAGAGAGCACAGTAATGAACAATAAAAATGATTCTTGATTATCCCTTACCGAAAAATGATCCCCTTATATATAGTAGAATGGGGTACAAAGTATGTAGTTACATGTTTGGCTTTACATTAATGAGGGCATTGCAGGATATTTTAGGTATTTTACATAAGTCTATGTTTTGATTATTCTATTACTTGGTCGGCTGAGCTTAACGCCCTTGGTTTGGCAAGACTCGTGCGTCCGACTATATGCTGAGTTGGGTTTTCTGATTAGTTTTGATGGTATTTGGTTCGGTTGGACTTGAATTGGTAGGCTTGATTCAGCCCTGCTCTAGTTTGGCCATTTACTATCAACTCTTAGATAGTAAATGAGACTAGACTATCAAGCAAAGGATGAATCACCGTAATGTGTCAGGTAGCTCACCCCTTAACAAAGAGTCCTTCAGCATGTTCCTGGAGTATATTGTGGTAAACCCTCGGCCTCCTAATAAACAATCTCGGATGCCCTTATAAGATGGTTGGCAATGTTGGGGTGAGACTTATGTTGATGCCTTCTCTCAGCTTGGATATATCTTAGTCCTTGGTTCAGACGGCCTAAATCCGGTAGACTTCAGGTTCTGATCTAAGGAATCTGCATTTGGTCAATTAAGTAATTTGATCTAACGATGATGATGCATTTGGCCTTGCCTCCGTGAGCCCCCTGCCTATGCTTTTCAAACTCTTAGTCTGTCGGATTTCTTTGAGATTTGTGCTAACGCATTTCTGATGTACACATATAATTCACGATAAGTATGCAGTTATAATAATGACCTGCACAGTGAAAGACAATCTAACAAGATTAAATTCGAGAGAAAAATAAATAAATTTATGACTTTGATATTATGGATGCAATGGCCTAGTAGGTATCTGACAAACATTAATAAGTGCAACATTGAGTCGACTAAACTATATCTACGCTTATTATAGTTGATGGACTAGGTAGCGATATAAGAAAATTTAATATGTCAAAGGCTATAAATATAATATAATATTTCTAAGATGATGAATTCTGAGAATATGAATGATAATAAAAGTTGAGTGATGGATATATCATTGTTTAGTATAGTGAATTAAAAGAGATATTAGTAATAAATTTATTTATTTTTGGCAACTGTTGCATTTTTTACTTATAGTTATTTATGCTTTACTTCTTAAAGCATTAAAACATATTTATTCATTATTGTTGTCATACTAGGCCATATGCGATTATAAAAAAAAAGGTATTCCTAATAATATTAAACTGGCATACATGTTAACTTTTTCTTTTAAGTTCTAAACATGTTTTAACATTATTTATCTTATTAAGAATGAAGCTCATCAGATATTATATGGGCTAACTTGTGAATTGATTGGCCTATTAACGTAACCTGGAAAGCGGCAAAATGCAATGAGAAGAAAAATAAAAGTTTGCACAATTCATGCAATGGCGAAGCGTTTGGTTATCAACTGCTTGACAATGGATGGACAAAGGCAAAAGGATTGATTGCCGTTGGGTTGATCACAGAAAGGTTACACAAAGGGAGGGGTTTTTTTTTCAAAATGGTTCAGTTCGCTGCAATTTTAACCTTCAACGCACCCACATTTAGGGGGATCAAGTGATCCAACAGTTGCTAAAGATTGGTTGCTGAAAATCTGAAAAAAATTTAAATATTATGGTCGGCCCAAATAATAGGAAAGTAGTATTGGAACTTCCATGTTGGAAGAGGAAGTAGAGTGATGGTGGCAAGAACGACACCAAAAAAAATTTTGGATTGACACTATTCACAATAATTTAATGAGATCATTTTGTCAAAGATATGTAAGGACTGGTTTGTGCCATCATTAGTTAGGTTAGCATTATAGAATAATAAGACAGGAGTCCTTGAAAGAAGTGCATTTTTAATTAAACAAAAACAAAGGATGTTGTAAAAGCTACAAGAAAGGAGTAGTGTGGTTGAGATCATCCTTCGCCACACTCAAAAAAGTGGTGCACAAGTGTGTGCATCCCAAACAAAAGGTCTATCCAAAACTAGCCTCGAACAAAAACAGGTTACTTTGTTACATTCCCTATATGCAAAAAAGAACAGTTATTTAAATTTGTATAGAGAAGTAATGGCAAGTTCCCTGCCGAGTTGATGTTTCCATTGCTTAGCTTCCATGTTTTTCCGGAGTAAGTTGATGATATACTCATTATCTCCTTCAATAATAATCTCCTTGGTTTCAAACATCTAAGGTTCAAGTGACGTACAAAGTAGGAGGGCCATTTCAAGCTCTATTTTTGAGCTATCCCAACGTAATTGATTATGCCTCGTCATGAGCACGATCTTCTCCCATTCATCCCAAATCACCACGCCAGGGCCACAAGGCCATTAGAAAGAAGAGACCCATCAATGTTAGCCTTTAACCAACCCGAAATTAAGACAGGAGTCCAAGGCAGTCATGTAGTATGAGATAAAGTATACTTCAATTTTGAGGTGTGTCACTCACAATGTCAGTATTTCGGAAAAATGTCATAGATTTCTATGAGGCTTCAAAGATAAGCTGAGAATAGCTTTCACATATCCCAAGGGTTAGTTTAAAGAACATAAAGATGAATTAATCAAGGCAGACTTGGGAATAACAAATAAGCAAAAGAAAAAGTTTTGAAAAATGAGATGTCTTTAAAAAAACTAAATTAAAAATTGAATGCAAGCAGAAGGTTCAATTGGAGAAGCAAGTTTAGGATAAATGTGAGATAAAACATTTTGGGTAGTGTTTAGTTGGTTCTAATATGTGTCTCAAATGTGGCAAAACTGGACACCATGGAATGGATTGTCCGTTAGAAAGAAAAAAGGGAATATTAGGCCACAATAATTTCAAGAGTAAGTCAGCAAGAAAAATATTGGGAAGGAAGCAAAGATAAGGACTTAGTTCTATGGAGCAATCAATCAAAGTGAAAGCAAATACTTCAAAGCACATAAATGATCTAATAAAAACTAGATTTTTTATATCACACCTCAAGAAGCCAAAGAATCTGAAGTAGTTACTATTATATTTTTATTTCTGATCAATTTAATACAATTTTGTTCGATGCTAGCACTTTCGTATCCTTTTATTTTTGAGTAATTCTTGCAGTTTATCAATTAATGTTGGGTCAAGAGTTAGGTGACAGTGTATAGAGAAAATCATATTAATTAAAAAACAGATTTAAAAGCTGCTCGTGAGCGTCAACAAAAATATTATGACCAGTGACACAAAATGGTGAAGTCAAAAATTCATAAAGTAGTATTTTGAAGTCAAGACTATGAACAGTAACGCTAGATTTATTCAGGAAAATAAGTTGAGCCAGAAGTATATGATTATCAAGAAAATTGGCAAAACAGCTTACAGTCCAACACTTATATCCATAATATTTTTCATATATAACTGATCAAGAAGAACTTAAGAAAGAAAACGAGTAACAATAAAATGAGTAAGCAAAAGTATAGAAAATTGCAGAACAATATAACTATCCAACCACTAAGTATGCACAACACTTGCCTTGAAAATAGTGTTCCTTCATGTTCATAGACAATATCGGTTATGATCCAATTATCAGGGTATGGTTTACCACTAGGAGCATAATAGTATCCAACCTGTATCATAGAAGTTAATGACTTAGTGAGATAATACAAATTGTACAATTGGCAGCTGTTTTCTCAGTCATAACTGTATAACTGTAATAAGAAATTTAGTATGTCAACGCTTATCTATGATAAACATGCTAAAATAAGTCGAGAGCGACATTGCAACTACAAATTGGAGAAAAATATTTTATGGCCAATCTTTAAGATCAAAAAGGGGCCAAATTATAGGAAGCAGCATCTTTATAAATTGAATTTGGGGGAGCAATAAATAAAAAATTAATGAGAGCTCAAACAACCCCAATGGGGCCGTTCCATATAAAACTCCCCCCTTGGAAGCATTTACATTAAACGCCCCCCATGGTGTCCTATTCATCAAAATATTATAAAAAATAATTTCTTGATATATAATATATAATATTCTAATTAATTTAAATTTTAATATATATTAACTATTATATATATAATTTATAAATTTAGATTAGGTAAAACACCCCCCATGGGGCAATTTTCATTAAAATATTATAAAAAAATTCTTAATATATAATATATAATGTTCAAATCAATTTAAATATTAATATATATTACCAATTAGTTAAATAAATTATAATTTTTTATTACAATAATTAACATTTGAAAAATATTAAATTAATCCAAAAATATATCTGAAAAAAATAAATTAACTAACAATAAATTAAATTCATAATATTTTTTTCACATTAAAATATCCTCAAAACATCATGTTTAGAAAATAATACTCTTCTACAACGGGGAAATGATGTCTGACCTAGGTGATCAAGACAATGATTGTAATTGATGTTCTTCAAATTCTACTTCAACATCCTCACCTTCAGTTATTTCATTCGTAGTTTATTGTGGCATCCAGTAATTTTATTTATTCTTGGGAATTCGTGATGTATAAATTGGAGATGTATCAAAATTAGACTTACACCAGATATAGGCGTAGAAACGGGCATGCTCTAAAAATTTAAATCCAAATCTCCGCTAATAGAAATTATCCATTGTGAGTCATATGATAGACTCTCATGTGTTGATGGCCTTGTTAACTTGAGGGTCCCCCAAATATTGATTGGCAACATAAGCAGATAATTCTGGATATAGTTGATCGTGCGACTCATTTAAGGGAGATCAATATGTTTTGGAACCTTAAGTGTCACGACCTAGTCTGCGGCTTGAAATTAACCAAGAGGGGAACGAACGTTCGGACTGTGAAAAAATAAATTTTATATTATCCTATTTCTATCAAAAACAATTATTATCCACAAATTTAAAAGAAAAAGCCACTATAAAATTTAATTACATTAACAAAAATAAAAAAGCTAACTTTTAGGTTATTGTTCCCTTCTCTTATAAACATTAACTCCTCTTTTATTTATCTTATTTAAAAGTTTAAAACTTAAAAAAAAATTTAACACAACATAATGAATTATTTAAAGATAACCCATGAGCAAACATACTTTTAAACTACAGTAATCCAAGAAAGATAAAATAATATACATGTCAGTATTTCGTATTTCTATAAGAAATCTTGGAACATGCTAATGCATATATCAATGATCCTTAGTCAATGAAAATACTCTAATTTTCTATATACATTTTATTTAGCTTTAATTTTACTTTTTACTCTTTACATACACATATGTCTGTTTGAGGATCACCGTGAACACAACCTAACAAACCTTTGATATTATCAAGTCGGCACAGCAGTTAGCGATATAAACTTCACAATTTTCTAGAGTAGAAAGGCCCATATCTGCCCTTGATCGATATTATCTCGTCGGCATAGCGGTTATCAATCTAAACATCACAATTCTCTAGGGCAGTAAGCTCTATCAACTCACCCTTGGCCGATATTATCCTATCGGCATAGCGGTTAGTGATTTAACCATCACAATTATTTGAGGTGATAGAAAAACTTTTACGCGCACGAGTATATAAAGATTTTGAATGAGGGTCTGATGCAGAAAAAATTTCCAGAATGTTTGATGCAGGAAAATTCTCCGGAGGGTCTGCTACGAACAGCCTGATATAGGAAAAACCCTCTGGAGGAAGGTCTACTGCAAGAAAAGGCTCTGAAGGAGGGCCTACTATAGAAAGAATTTTGTTGGACCTACAGTAGGGAAAACTCCGAAGGAGGGTCTGATACGAAAAAAAACTTCAGAGGGCCTGCTACAGGAAAAGCTCTGAAAAAGGGTTTAATGCATGAAAAACTCCGGAGGAGGGTCTGATGCATAAAAAAAATCCGTAGAAAGGTCTGCTACAATAAAATGTCCAGAGAAAGCCTATTGCAGGAAGGTTTGTAATCGAGTCAAGTCGAGCCGAGTATATCATAGTTCAAACTTGGCTTGGTACAATTATAAGTTGTTCATATTCGACGTGAGCTTATGTTGAGCTTTCATATATTGTTTGTCTACCTTGTTTAAATTTTTTAATGTTTGAACTTTATTTGTACTTGATTTGTTTATGGCAAGTTAACGATTTTTTAAACGAGCTAAAAATTTAAATAAGTATTTAGATTTTCATAGAAAAAATCAAATAAATAATTTTACAAAGTTGATCGATGCTATTGATTATAAACTCTAAACCCTACAATATTTTAAATCTCATTTCTCCTCCATTTAGCCTTAAATCCCTCACTTTAGAGATTTTTGGTAGAATGATTTGTGTAGCATTTAAGCATTAACTTAAATCTTGTCAAACAACAAAAAATGAAAACTTTTAAACATACAAAAACTTTATATTGAATATTTATATATCATATATGATACGAGTTATCAACAAACAAAATAATATTCTAGTTAATTAAATTTTATTTAAATAATATATCATATATAACATGAGTTATTATCAAGCTTAATATCGAGTATTTAACAAGTTAATTATTGAACAACAAACAAGTTTAGTCATGAACATAAATGAAAAAAATGGATTATGTTCATGTTTAGTTCATTTAAACTTCGAGCTTTTAAAAATTGTTCAAGCTTGTTTATTTACTAATTTAAATGAACATGATCTATTCTTAATTGAACCAAGTTTGAGTTGTTCATCGAGTGCATCGATTCATTTACAGCCCCAGCTTCAGGAAAAAGTTATGGAGGAAGCCTGCTGTAGGAAAAAATTTTGAAGGATGTCGGATGCAAGACAGCTCCGGATAAGGACCTATTGCAAAAAAAGCTTCGGACAAGGGTCTACAGTGAGGAAGGCCTGCAACAAGATACCGCTAGCTACAGAGTGAGTTCCTATAGAAAAGAAAAAAAAAGAGGACCTGCATAGAGTTTTTCAGTAGCAGGGAAGAAACTGACAAAGAAGGGTATGTAGGCTGGCTGCTGGGATTCCATTCAAGGATACATCCAATCTCGCCTCTGTAATAACCTTCTTCAAGTTATTTTAAAAACAAACCAAAAATGAACTCCTCTGTAACATGCTCTCATTTATTTCCACAATCCATGCATGTGAAATGGCAGAGGACGCCACAGAAGTGGCTGCCAGAAATTGCGGCCTGCAGGAAGGTGTTAGCTGGTCAGCAGGGAAGTTTTTCAGCAGGCAAAGATGATTTCTGGTTGTTAGAGACATGCAGGGAGAGATCCGACAATCCTGGGAGGTCCAGTCGACAGAAGTAGGTCCGACCGGTTGGTATGCAGAGAAGAAGTCCAGCTGCCTAAAATCTGCAGAGGTAGTTTTGGTGATAAGAAAGACTGCGGGAGGAAGTGTCGGCGGCGTGAAAGATTGCAGGTAGGTGCCCCGTTGAACCTGGAAGGAGTTTCAAAGGGAGGTCCGGTGGCTAGAAAATCCAGCAGGAAGGATCGAAAGGTGAAACCTGCAGAAAAAGTGGAGACGAGAGAACCAACAAGGAAGCCACCAAAGAAGATAGCAAGGAAAGGAGGTCCTCCTTTCTTTATTTTCGAAGGAAACAGAAGCTAAATCTGGCAGGTAGATCGAGATTTCCACTGGAGAAAGAAAGTCGTCGCCTCTGCGAGATCGGAATTTCCGCTAAAAAAAAAAGACACCGTGGAGAAGGCCGAAATTTCCACAAGAGACAAAGTCACCCCGGAGGAGCTCGGCATTTATTTCCATGAGAGAAACTCCCACTTGAGAGTCACGATTTCCCTGGACATGAAAAACTCCTGCTGTCAAGAGACCAACAAAGTCGCAAGTCCCGGATTGGCAGATTCTGTAAAGGAGAGAATCGTGCGAGATCATAGCAAAAAAAGGATCTACTTCGGTGGCGAGGGCCTGCGAATAGCCTGCAGGGAGAGAAAGCCTCCCTCCCTTCCTGTAGTGAAGATGGCAGAGAGTATGGCGGCTCTGGAGGGAAGGCGACAGCTAGGGTAAAGAATTTGGTTTTTGATACCATGTTAAAATTCAGAATAATGAAGAAAGCTATTATTGATATGAAACGGATGTATAAATAACTCTTACATGAATCCTATAATAATAAAGACAATAAAAAAGAAATAACAGTAAAAAAAAAAAAAAATATAACATATATATCTTCAACAAATCAATTTATATTAATTATTTGGAGCTAAAAGAAAAAACATAAAGCATAAAATAGGAAAAAAATAACTCAAATACAAAAAAAAATAAATTTAATCCTTAAATTTCTAACAAAAATAAATTATTTCCTAATATAACTTATAATAAAAATAAAGAAAATTACTGAAATTTAGAAATATAATTATTTATCACAATCATTAGTAGATCACTGTTGACCTCATTTTTAGTGAGGTCTTAGTCTCCTACTCTTAGAACCTAGGATCTAGCTTTAAGAGTTTTTATTAACCGTCATAGCGAACTAGCAATAAAGCCCACCTCCCGTAAAACTTCAAGCCACTTCTTGACTCATTTTTGTGAAGAACTCGCATGAGTGGTTCCAAGCACTCAACTTCTAGTTGCAAGGGCTAAGGACCAACNCCCTTCTACCGATCCCAACACTAAATAGCCTTCATCCACACTTCCTAATTCAATAAATTTTAATAACATTAATTCAACTAACAAAATCAACAATTCTAATAATAATATAAGCCTTAGCATTTATCTTACAGGCTTTCAAATACCATTACTCGCACAAAAAATTTACTTGCTAGCCTCCCTGAGCTCAATTAATCCAATTTCATATAAAATTCTAATAAACATTTCTAATACAAAAACTTGCCTTAACTTGCAAACTAGGACTATGATAGGCTTCAGTTCTACACTTAAAACCCGCAATTCTTCCTCTTCTCTCATACAGGAAGTTGCATCACAATAGTCCCTCAAATTCAGGACTTAATAGCTCTGATCCAAATACAATTAAACTTTATATATAAATATAATATTTTCTTAATTATCTTAATTAAAATCAAAACTTACATGATATAACCTTCGGCCAACAGCTCAATTTGCATGCAGGCAGAAGCTCCTCTTCCTTCGAGCATGGTCCGACTCCAACACCAATACTCACAATTTTATTCCTTCCCTCTTCTCCTCTTCTTCAGAGCCGCACACCTTTTCCTCCTCTGACTTCTTCGCCTTCAATCTGCTAAGAAACGAGATTTTCTCTCGCACTGCATTGATGTCGATGCATCACACAACGACTTGCAACAACATTATGTACGAAGCGTCGACTTCCTCGCCTGTCGTCCAACCATGCCCGCTTCGACCAGCAAGTTAGCCCTTAACATTCTTCTTCTTCTTCCTTGTTCGCTTGTGTTAGGTTAGGCACATATGGCATCTATCTGGCATGTGTCAACCTCTTACGCATGTTTCCAGCATCCTCCCGCAAGTAGCATCACTTCAATTGCAAACATCAAAACTATTGGTAATCCTTCATCTCTTCTTCAAGGCCCTTCTTTCGTGTGGTTTTCGAGTGCTGCCACTAGGATTACCTTCTTTGTCTATCTGCTCGCCCTCGACACTGTCTCTCACTCTTTGTTTGGTCTCTTTTGATTCGAAAGGATATACAACTCTTTAAGTTGTAATGCAAGGATGTTTATGTTCGATTATTAATGTTTATTTATTTATTTATATTAATTTCAGATATTACATGAAGATCTCCTTAGAGCATCTGCTATTGATCGTCTCGCAACAGTAAAAGATGGCCAACGTGGAGCATCAGAAGTTCATCTACGGGGCCATGCAATCTTACATATGTTCTATGAGAAGGTCCCGCCTCAAAATAATGTTTGCTTGGTCGATCAACAACACAATAATCTATGGATTGATTGCCCCACTCCACGTAATAGCTCCAATATCTAGCACTTCCATCACAATCTCCTCCAAACATTTTTGTGATGCATTTGCTACGAATGAATTAATTCATCAATATAATTTAAAATTTTAGTTTATTATTACGCATTATAGCAAAAGAAATTAGTAGTGCAATAAAATTTGGTTAATGCATACCATTATTCTCGGAGGGGCAATGACTATCTAATGGTTGAGTAGGAGGCTTCACTAAGTAGATTGATGCCCAAATCGATATCACTGCAAATAATTAGTCAGTTGTTGTCTGTCGTCTCCTTGCAGTGAGTTAAATGGTACTATATATATACAACGATTATTCCATAGCTTGATATAGTTACGGTGAAGTTGCATCTAGTCAACTTTTGCTTTACCTCGCCCATCGACAATATGATCTACTTATTTTATATGTAAATGATATTATTCTAACAAACAATGGTTGTAAGACTTGGAGCTCCACAGTATGCCGAAGTGCCCAAAAAAAAAACTGCTTAAAGAACACTTAAAACTATCAGAACTATAAACCGAGCCTCACTACAAAATGACCAATTAAGAACCTCTATTTACAGGTGAAGATTTTCCTCTTGTGAAAGCTATTTGAATACTTGCATTGACTGAAAGTAAGCAAAACAAGACTAATAAGCATGCAATTAAATTCTTAGTCGAAATACTCATGACTAGATCTACAAACAAACAAAATAAGATTTGATAGCATGCTCTAAGAGATATGCAAGCAGGTAGAATGAGCATTGAACGCAAAAGCCCAAAATGAAAAGTAATGTGAGCATTACAATAACCGTGAATTCATCAATAAAATCACAAATAATTAAATATGCACAAATTTCAACACATTTAAGTGCATTAAAAAGCATGCGAGTCTTTTAAAATATGGTCAACTTCTGAAAATATTCTCACAAATATTTTAATTAGTATGCCACAGCTCAAAATATTGAAATCTTAACTCCAAGGTGACCGACACATTCTACAATAGAAAGTAAAATCTCGTGCATGTTCTTTGCAACATGTGAAATCCTTAAAAGAAAACAATTACATATATTTTGATACATGATACTACCTAACACAAAATGAAGAAAGTTCTCAAAGCAATGAATGGATTAAAAACAATGTTTCTCAATGAACCATGCAACTATTCTAGAAAGATATGCAACCACACTGAAAAGTTCTACAAAGCTCACTCGTTTGAACAAATTCATCATGTTGCACGATGTGTTCAAACCCCTGCCTCCATGACAGGGACACAAGTTCCATTTTTTACATCAAATTCTCCAGATCTCAACCATAGGTGTTGATAAATTTAAGGGGCATTTACATACATACCACACAATTGTTTTATTTGAATATCGAACACCTGAACATTCATATAAACATGCATACCACTCAAATATTAACATCACATCAAATATACCAATAACACTATCTTTTTAAAAGTGAAATACACTTTTTTTTTATATATATAGGTTTATAACACCAAGGTGTTATAAGTATAAATATCAAACTTTAGATGTTAGATATGTAAAAACAAAAGAAGTTTGTAGTATGTATGTAAATCTCCCAAATTTAAATGTTTAACGAACATCTATGTAATAAACTCAAAACACTCGCATTTAAATTGCTCAAACGAGCCACCCAACCTTTTTTTCACCAAAGTGGAAAGCAACGTCAATGTTCTTATCATCAAAAGCAAGCTCAGAATAGAGGACCTCAGTGATCCGCAGATTATAATTGAAGGTGGAATGCAATGTCAATGATCTTTATCACCAAAAGCAAGCTCAGTATAGAGGACCTCGGTGATCAGAAAATTGTATTCGAAATTACATACATTCTTAAAATAAATCCTCATAAGTGTGACTTTGGATATCTCAAAAAAAATTTTCACATTAGTCATACGCCGACAGGAAATCAAAATATAACGCAATAAATTTCAAGTCATCATTGAGATGCTCTTACCGAGAAGCCCTCACCAGCTTCATGCAGTACAAAGACAGCTTGCTTACTTTTGATGATTAATAATCAAATAAGCATGCTCATGCAAATAAAATAACTAAATAATTTGTACTTGAAACAAATTTGAACATACCTCAGTCTTCATATCAATCCCGTATATGCAGAATATGTTCTTTAGTGGAGGCCTATCCCAAGGTGTCAGGGGATTTAACACTGGATCGCCTTGGTAATATCTGTGATTTAGACAATACGTACATTTCTCTTAGCAATATTCCATGAACAGAAGAATGTAAGATATTCATTTTAAGGTTTTAAAATGGGCATCCAACAAATAACAAAGCCAATAGCCACAGTATGCTAACAATGCTGATTGGTGGAAGCAACTGACATGCTAAAGCAAATTTATTTTCAGTGCGATAAAATAGATAATACGGAATGAGATATAATTTTGTAGTCATATAATCTCAAAGAAACTGGGAGAAAGTAGTTTTACATTTATATCAACGTCATTTCTTAGTAATATATGTTAAAGATAACATAAAACCATGTTGCAATGGAAAACTCCTGGCAGTTGAGTAGATTATTGTTGTCTAGGATGAGTTTGCATGGGACCAAAAGAAAGATCAATGTGCCAAGCATAAAATATTGGCTTTATCAGCAACCAATCACAGCTATAGTGTATCACATATAATGAAGAACCTCGTGCAACATTTTTGCAGTTCGATGTATATCTCTAGCACATTTACTTCCATGAAAGGTACTCAAAAGCAATAAACTTGTGCACACACAACAATATGCAGATCAGCAACGGCTCCCAAGCTTGCAACATAGATACTGAAAAGCATTGACGCCTTTCTTCTATATTCTAATCAAACAAAATAATGAATCATAGAAACATGGGGAGAAATAATTTGGCAAATCTTTCTCCAGAGAAACTCACATAAATACCTATATATATATATATATATATATATATATAGAAGATTGATAAATATAGTTCTCTAGGGAAATGTGTATGTTTTATGAATCTATTACTATTATTCTACAATTCTTGCTATAGCCAGATGTTAAAAAGATCATTTTTGATTCTGTCAAAAGGTGGTTGTGCAAGAAGTATTCAAATTACAAATAAACCAAAGTGGAATGATCCAATATTATGAGCTAAATTGACTAAAGGGATGAAGCAAAATTTCTACTTAGAACCTTTATGCCTTGTTGACCTTTGTATATATCCGTGAGAAGAATTGAGCGGATAAAGCGAATACGACAGCGATCAAATGCAACGTCATGTGAATCAAGTCAAAATGCTTTGATAAGCATGGATAGGATCCAAATGTCTCTCATCCATGAAACAAAAAGTTGATGTGTTCAGATAGTTTACATTATCAAAAAAGAAATCCTAAATGACCAAGCATGATGAAAATGACAAATTATCGGTGTAAAGAGCACAATTTGACCCCAAATCAACTCGACCTTCGTTAAAATTGTTCAAAGAATCTTCATTAACAATGCAGACTGCACGAGCGTGTTCGGAATATCAAAATTTCCCAAAAATGACTTTTTTTTCCTGGGATATGCATACGAACTGATAATGTGTATTTTGAGTGAAGCACATAAGTTCAGGCAGCCCACAAAACGAAGCACACTATAAACAAAGATACACAAGCAAAAATTAATACACAAACTCTCTCTCTCTCTCTCTCTCTATATATATATATATATATATATATAATTAATTATATATATATATATATATATATATATATAATTATATAATTATATATGTCAACCCATAACAATTTGATGGCGCTCCCGCTCACGCTCTACTAGGGTTTCTC
>NEWO01000533.1:35435-59031 GCA_003013225.1 Phalaenopsis aphrodite | reverse complement strand
AATTGAATATAAAATTGAACCTAAAACAAACTTACAGAAACATAAAAAATTGATTTGCAAAAGATAAGAAGAGCCTCTGACACCAAACTAAAGCAACCCGATGGTGTGGGAATGTTAAGAGATGGGTTAGGACAGTAGTAGGATGAGGAACGGAAGTATAAATGGTGACGGTTGTTGAATAACCGCAATAAACAGTTGTTGGACAGAAAAATAAATGTTGGAACAGAGATCAACAGCACGTCGACTAGCATAGGAGGTTGTTGGATGAACAGGAAAGATCACCACTTTGGTCCAACCAGGTTGCAAGCACACCAATTAAAAGATATCAAACGATACAACATTTCAATAGAAAAAATTAGAGATAAATAACCTCTAATATATAAACCAAAACCAAAAAAGTGTACAGAAGTTCAGAGCATAATTAAATGTTACAAACAGGAGAAACCATAATTAATTATCCTAAATACGTAAAATAAGACCCCCAAGAGGGTAGCCCTATGGAATGCTGAACCCATCTAGAAAGTGAATCAATACTCCAAGATTAAAGAGCTCACTTAGAGGATGCACTACACATTCTACGAACCAAGGTGGAAAATTGTATAATTGGGTATTCAGGTGTTTTCCGTTCTTAAGGTAAGGCATAAGCCTAGAGATAGTTTCAGACAAAAGCCACACAATTTTAAAATTCCATTGTTACAATAAATGGTAAGAAAATATAAACTAGCATCAAAACATATAACTATATAGAAGGAAGACATTAATGTCCTAACAAAATAAAAGGTGAAAATTTGTGTTTAAATGAAATTGTAACTTTCACAAAGCAAAAAATATAATCCAGGCCCCCAACAAATCAGACTAAAAAAAAAACTATACAAAGTATTAAAGTAAAACATAAAATGACTTTAGCATAAATGATTTCTCTTGTATTGTCTAATAAAATAACATTCATAGATCTAAATAAGAAGATATAAAATAATCAAAAGTTCCAGTACTCTAATCATTCAAAGGGTCTTCATTGGAGTCATCATCATAATATATAGTTTTCTCCCGTGTCTCTTCTTTAATTATGTCTAAATTCTTCTTATTCTTCTTCTTCAACCTCAGTCATATTTCTTTTTGCTATTTAGTAATAAAGAATTATCAATTAAAAATTAAAATTAATATTTAAGCAACGCAAAATACTTCAATTTTTATAAGCACGCTTTTTTAAATCTATTTTTTCCAATATTAGATGTGTTGCCCTTGTTTTTTTAGCCATCATAAGATAAACATTCTTGTTACAACTCAGATGGATGACCATATTATTCTCATTTATAAATTACTCATCATTTAATAAAGTATCTCTACATAGTAGAAGATTCTAGTCATTTTCAAATCTCTTTTCTTCAAACTTCTATCATTCAATCTCTTATTGTACATGATGTATATTAAGGAATTCATCCATAAGCTCATTAGACGATTTCAAAATGTGCTTCAATTCTGCTCGCATTCAAATGACAAGCATGTAAGTCATAATATCTTAATAGCAAAACATTGTAGCTCTAGAGTAACATCATCAAACTAGGTCCACAATTCAACTATATTTTAAAGAAAATTGTATAATTAGAAAATAGAAATTTGAAATTTAGTGTTTAGATACTTAATATTCATTTCAAAGAACAAATTACATATTAAAATTTTACTTGAAGAACATTTTGTAATAATATATTTTGCTTGTTGTAGCTCAAAAAATCTTGTTCATTCCTAAATGGGCTATCAAATACCCTCCAATCTTTTCTATCACTCTATCAAACAATCCAAGAATATACTTTGCATCCTTCATCAAATGAGATTCTTCTATAAATTCAAAAATGCAATGCCATATCGATTGGTTATCAGAATATTAATCAGGCTCTATTTTTTATAATTGATCACCCATCATAGATGATTATTATTCTAAGACAAATCCTCTTAGTATATTTTATAATTTTCTTTGTATTACTCAACTCCTCCTTCAACGCCCGTTTCATCAAATCATACATAAATAGGTGTTTCAAGCATTGACCATAAACACCAACGAAAAGTATTATATTAAAATATGAAAGGGAGGTTGTCACATTGAATGGAATAACATTCTCATAAAAAACCCTCTCAATATCAATGCAAACAATTTTGCATCTCTCTAGCATGCTATGGAGCCATCTTTTAAGCTGCAGTTGTCCCCTCTGCATAACCCCTATTATCCGCCACATTTAACACATATTGATTTAAAGGGCCACTTGTAGCTCTAATAAACATTGGTTGATAGATGATGAGGAATCCTTGGCTGCGCTCATTCCTTTGTAAGAGCTAACACCAAATATATCATCAAACTGTCATTTCGCAAGACGATTTAACATCGTTGACTTTTTCATATATGATTGCATCGCATCTTTCACTGCTTTTGACAATTTAACACATGATGCAATATGTTTATGCGAGCAAGAGATGTTCTTTCACCCTTGTAATAACTGTTTCAATAATTTTCTCGTAGTAATTGTATATTTCAAATAAAAATGACTTATCGTTGCCCACAATACCAACTTGCACACTGCGTCTCCTTGCCTCTAACCTTTCCACATATAATCTTAAAAACCCTATAATGAAATTTTTATTTCAAAATTCAAGCAAATTAGAACTCATGCAATTTTTCAAAAACAAAAATTTAATATATATAGGATTTAGAGTTATAAAAATAGACTTTAAAACCATGTAAAACTTGAAAAGGATTATTTGATCAGGGGATGGGGTGCCAACAATGGTTGTGGCAACATAAGATGGTTGCAAAGGTCTCATGAGCAATAGGAAGAGCAAGCAACAGTGGTGCTGGGAGCAGCATATAACTTTTAAACGTCTCTTTGATCAATGTGTTTAGTAATTTAATCTTCATTTGAAAATGTTGTGTGAGCTTAACTCAAAAATTACTTTAAAAATAGCCTACTTCAAACAATATACACTAGTAGACTTAAAAGACGCGCATGTGCTCAACCATTACATTTAAACCTAAAAGTACGATCTGAAAATACTACATAGGTGTTCAAAATGGATTTGCCTCATAAAACGTGTAATTATCTTAAATTTTACAAAATTTCTCTTTCAGAATTCAAATTCAAAATCGTAGTCTTTTCCTCTCTCAAGTGGTTCGTCTTACCTGTAAGGTAAAATCTTAAATCCTACTTTAGTCAGTCCAATTATCCTCTTTATACGAACCAAAGTTAACAAAACTAAGCTTGTACTAAGCAAGTTCAATCCTCCTTCCATCAAGACATGAGTCAGCAGAACAAGTCCTTTTAATGACATTTTAGATGATTAACAAAAGTACTTAAAATGTTCTTCAATCCATATCTTGATGATGGCCATATTTATCATATATTTTAACCAGACATGTCTATACATAAAATCAAACTTTCAAATTATAAAAATCTTTAAAATAATATTATAATTAAATCAATCACCAAATCTTAAGTCCAAAATCATTCACTATTCGTAACTATTTGTCAAGAGTGACTAATTTATAATTAATCTAAGCTCATAAGGAGTCAATGTCACAATAAGTATACTAATATATTCATATTTAAAATAATTTGCACAAATAAGAATGTGAGAGTCATCTATCCTCATAATTTGGCTAGTAAACTCCACGGATATGTCAATTATAATCAGAGCCCTATGACCGGGTGGTTTGGCACAACAGCCCCACTATATTACGATCACGACTATCATATGTTTCTCAATGAATTTATGTTCTTTTGAACTGTGAATCATATGGTATGCATAATAGAATAGAAAGCTCTTTGTTAGCTAAGGTACTTAAATCTATCACATTAGAAAAACATCTATCCCAGATCTAAAAGGTCAATATGAAAGAAATAACATTTGGTTGATGACAAGGATCTTTCCGTCAAACTAGTAAAGCATGAACCATGGCAACCCGATACGACGGAACAAGGGATTATGATCAGGTTTGTCATCATGCCGACCATATTTCAACTAGTGACAGTTACATTCAATTAGCTTGAAAAAACATTAACTCACTTCCTGAGATGATGCAAGAGTCTTTCACTGTCTTGGTCAAAATCTTCTATTGCTTTGAAGAAGGTGCCATCAGAAACTTCCCTGGCAGAAAAGGCTAGCTGAATGGGCCTTCCACATTCCACGTTGGGAGTCAAATCCTGGGAAACTTCAGGCATTGATGGATAGATATCACTGCCTGAAACACAAAATAGTAAGACTAACAGTAGAAATCATCCTATTGCTTTCTAAAATAAACTGAGAATTTTATAGAAGAAAACCTCTAACAGAAGGAATCTCAATGTTTATAACATCAGTAGGCCAACCAGAGTAGTTTGATCGAAATTCAACATCATCGCATTGATTTGTGCGCCAATGATCCCCATTTCCATCAAAGAAATGCTTCCAATATACATTATCCGCTTTGCAGTACTTTGAAAATGGCATTAACCATAAGGAAGAACCAAAGGAATTGTACAACATCCTGGCAGTTCCCTGGTGATTTATGTACATGAACATTCATAAGAAAGACTGATAAAATATCCATTTAAGAACATGTAAGACTGGCTCAAACTTTGATAAGTGTTGTCTATTAACATTTGTTATACTAAAGAACACAGATTACGGAACATGGATGACATTTTCACCAGCAATTATGAGCCCCTAGAATATAAAGACATGCTGGATTGATTCTTAACAACAAATAAAAAAGGCAACAAGCCCAAAAAATATGTCGTATATACATCATCATAAAGCCAGTAGAATCCCAATGACCTCTCCAACTCTATAAAACAAGAAGACTACTCATTTCTATTGAAAGCTGCATACAGTACTAATTCTAGTGAAGGTCTAACGTAGTATGATAAAGATGAACTTGTCTAAATCATTAAAGAATTACACGAGATGTGAAGCTTAACGCAACAAACTATATCGTCCATAAGTGAAGCAAGGTAAATGAAAAAAAAGAGAGACCAGGTCAAGAAAATCCAAGCACACACTGCATAATATAAATGAAGGTGAAAGATAAAAGTTACAAATAGAACAGCAATGTAGGAGTCAATGCACAAAAAGCAATAGCAGAATCTGTCAATCATTTTTTCTAGTTCTGATGAGAAATAGAAAGTAAATGAAAATATGATACTCAGTAGGACACAATGAAAAAAAAGGATTCTTGTAGCCGACCCCACTTAGTGGGATAAAGGCTTGTTGTTGTTGTTGTTGTTGTTGTTGTTGTTGTGGATGAGAAATAGAAAGCTATTCTAAAGCCCGTGCCAAAAGGTAAACATCGATTGGGAAGAAATATACCAAATAAATATTCAAGCAAATAATACAAGGAATATAAACCAAATCCATTCTACATAAGAGAACATGGCAAGCTATTTGTTTTGAAAAGGACTTTCTAATGCAACATATATAAACATGCAAGTTCACAGAATGTGGACGATATAGGTACAGAAATAACAACAATAACCACCACACACAAATTCACAATGACCACATAAATGTTTGGGTCAAACTTCAACCAATTTCATAATAACGATTTAAATTCATAAGGATTCCAATTAGAAATTCTACCATCTGAGATATGAGAGACTAACTTGCAACCAAGAGATACATAAAGTAAAGATAAAAGAAACAGCTAAAAGATTTTAAGAATATCAAATAAAGTAAAAGCACTCAAGCACCAAAAAATGCATAGAGACCAAGATAGACCTCAGCAATTGGAAGGCCAAATGTGAATCCAGATAAAGTAGCTCTTACTGTTTCTGTAGCACCAAGAAGAGGTGCGCCTGAAATTTATTAATAAAAAGTCTAAGCAAAGACAGCTGCACAGTTAATATTATTTTAAAAGATCTGCAAGAATGAATAAAGCGCACCAACTGCAAAATATGCATATATGTGCTCGTCAAGCCACTGGATGTAATGCTTTGGTGCAATTTCTAGTTTCAACCACTCCAGGAAGTAGCGAAAAACATTATTGCCAAGTGAATGCGCAAAAACCAAAGAGGGGCCCCCACGAAGTTTTAAAGCTGTTTCAAATGTCAACCTGCAAATATAAAGAGAAGATGAATAGATAAGGATACAACTAAATGGAAAAAGGACAATGGGAGGATGAACGGAAAGAATATGCTGCTAAGGTTACAAAGTTTAACTGAAGCGCCAGATTCCATCAATGATAATAAGGACTTACACTCGGTGTAATGTCATTAAGAAAACCTAGAATGCTCTCAATGGGGAATAATAATATGTAAATATTAATAAAACCGGGGATGCCCATAAAGTTTGCAAGGCAAAGCAACCATTCGGTGATGAGATTTCAATCCTTGTAATGAAACTATATAATTTTCACGTATGCATCCATTAAAATCAGCAAAATATCATCAGAAATTATAACCATGGTTCAGGACAATGATGTATCTCATAAAATGATAAAAAATTTCCTTATTCTACTAGTTACTAATTATCAGCCTATTTCAGCTGGGAATGAGTAAAATCAAGATGGAAAAATAAAATTTATGATTGTGTGGGCTGAACTTACTTGGACCAATCTTGCTTCATTTCAGCATGTTCATGTATTCTCATGGTTTTCTACCTTTAAGAAGTTATTAAAAACGTGTTTTACCCACTAATTTTTTTATGCTAAGCTGCAGCATCTCATTAGTCTTGCACCCACCGATCTTGCTCAGCCATCTTAATTTTCATGCTGGATGATTTTAATCAGTCTTTCTTCATGCTTTTCATGTGTCACTTTTATCAATTGATTTGCCGCATGATTCACATTGCATGATATATTTCACTAATTTTGGCATAAATTGGTTCCATGCACGATGATTTCATATTCTTCATTAAAGCATTAGTGTGCGCACATTTTCTAGCATTCAGTTGTAACATGATCCCAATACATACTAACATATATTATTTCCAAGGAGTGCTTATGCAAGTTTCGGTTGTGATTTCGTGAACTTCCATGACCTGAAGTGATGTCCATTGCTTACTTAGCATGCACTTGAACTCGCATATTCCTCAATACGATCGGTCAAAACTCTGATGTATCACAAAGTATACAAGCCTTGCTTTAGTTTTATCCCAACATATGAGTGAGGTAGGAGCTCCTAAGGTGCTTTAGATCACCTCATTTGATAAGTGAACCACTTACACATGGAATCATTTGATCTTAAGTTAACAATCCCCATTGTTACATAAAAGATTAGGGTTGTATGTTCTCTCATCAAATAATCCAAAATGTTTTTAATGAATAACCATAGGATTGGTTGAATCCCATTACCAATGATCAAACCAACCCGTGTTATTGGACTTAATCTATTGATTCACCTAAACAGTTGTCTGTAAGATGAGGCCATGGGGCCATGTCCACTCGGCACCTGACTTGACCTAAGCTAGCCTTGGCCCAGCAATATAGTATCTATATTGTGTTTAATTACAATTTAGCACTATATCCCCCTAGCTAACATAAAGTTAGAGTATACCATCATATATCAATATCTACTAATTGGGCCATTAGCAAGCAATATAGGTCATCAATGTGGTCACCAACATGATACTGACATTCATCATGCATATATGATTATGACACAGGAGTGTCAGTACTAGTGTTGTTCACATTTGTTTGCAACTCAAATTTTATGTTTTAATTCTCTGTTTTTATGTGTTTTCTATTTGCATGGCAAACTGATAAAAAGGGAGTCTTAGTGCTTTATAAAGAGTGTCAATTTTGTGAACAGCGATAGATTTTTGGGTTTTAAAATTGTGAATTTCTTTCTATTGGGAAGGCTAGACTACTCGTTTATCTTCCTTGCATTGTATGATGAGTTGAATCTCACATGGTGTTTTTGCCAATAAATTTCTTACAGTTTCCTTTCTGAATTTTTGTTCTTTCCCAACTGACATACTGCTAGTATCATTTTGGTATCAGAGCTTTGGCTTTTTAATCCCAATTCTTGCCAAAAATCTCTAGCTACTCGGAGGGCTAACCTCTGTCAAAGAATCTCCAGGCAAGGTTCCAGCCATCAATGCATGGTTTGCGGAAAGCATTCATGCTTTATGTGCCTTTTACTTTCGTTTTTTTTTTCTTTTATTGTTGTTTCTCTTGGTAGTTCTTGCTTGTCTGTTCCTTCAGGGGCTGCTCCCATCCCAGGAATCCAGATTTTTGGATTCTTCAACGTGTTGTTCAAGCGTGGGTTTCTATGAATTCTAGAATTTCAAAATTCTGCCTCTGCATAGTCGTTTCATTTCTTCTTCCTGCGGATGCTGGTTCGAATTGGTATCCCAGTAAATTCCAACACAGGTTACTATGAATTCTGCATTTTTGTTAGTTCAGTTTCAACTTCTTGGAGTAGACAAGTCTTCTATCGTCTTGTTATGTCCTTCTAAAACTAGAATTCAACAAGAGAGTTTATGCCTTAGTGGTTCTTCATGGATGTGCCGCTCCTTCATCTCGCTTGCTTTCTTCCACATCTTTCCAACGCAACAACATGCCTCCATGAAGAAATTTTATAAGATCCAATCAAGAACTTGATATAGAAGGTTCAAAATGGGAGATTTGGTGTCTTCAAGAAAGAATAGTTGTTTTTGAACAACGAAAACTGGAAGAAGATGAAGTGAATCAAGAAAATAAAATTCTTGAGAAAGAAAATGAAAACCCATTTCGTCAAGAATTCTCAAGTTTTGATGGGTTTGAAAGTCTGGTGTCGAAATCATCATGAATACCTATACATGATCAGCTTGTGAATGATGAGGAAAAATACTTTGAAATTCCTAGAGTGAAAAGTTTATGTTTCAATATTTGGCAGCGTGATCTAGTAGAGTTCATTGCAAAAAAACATTCAAATTAAAAGGGTGGGGTTACTTCTGTTGCTAGTGATGATATGATTTTTTAACCTCTAGGAAGTTCAAATAATTGTCGAATGGTTAGTTCATTAATGATGACAAGAAGATGATCTTTAAGCATATTCACTCAAGTTTGACTGATGTTTTTGGTCATGCAGCCACAGTTGCAAGTGTAACTACACAAAATGTAGCTAAATTTCAATTTAGTGTTTTTGATGCAAATAATTCAACTCTTGGCGGATCTGCAAACATTCAAGCCAGGATTGAAGCATTGGAATAATGAGAATAGAGGCTTGGTATAGACATCCAATAGCTTCTCGGAGAGATTGGAGGAGATAATGTTGATGCAATGAGTGACCTTGAGCATGTTAACGAACCACTACACAATAAGTTTGGGGGGAATCTGGAATCCAGAGAGGGATTTGGTGGTGATCATAGGACAAAATCAATTATGGAAACGGATGCAAAGCCATTGGTTTTCATTGTTTCTAATCAAGGAGCTGAAGCCCGAGGTTTTGAGGCCGTTGTTAAGCAGGTGAAAGTTAAATGACGTAGTGATGAATCTCGAATGTCGGAAAAAGTTGCACATTTCTAAAATAGTGTTGATCTAGTGAATGTAGTACCTAGGATAGAAACTTGGATCACCGATCTTGACCTACCTCTAGGGATTAGAATGACTCAAGTATTTTCAATGCCTCTGAGTAAGAATTGGAGACCTAGGTCGAACATTCTCTAATTTCGGGAGAATGACGCTAGAGCGTTAGTGCTAGTGTTGTCTAAATTATGTTACAGTTCATTTTTTATGTTTTAGTTATCTATTTTTACATGTTTTCTATTTAGATGGCAAACTTGTAACAATGGAGACTTAGTGCTTATAAATAGGGGATTCTTTTGTGTATAGGAACAGATTTTTGGGTTTTAGAATTATAAGTTTCTTTCTTTTGGGAAGGTTGGGCTACCCGTTCATCTTCCTTACAGTTGTATCCTGATGTGGCTCTCAGATGGTATTTTTGCCAATAAATTTCTTACAATTTTCTTACTGATTTTCTATTATTCCCCAATCAACATACCAGCAATATCAGATTAGCTCACATAAATTATGCAAAATGAATGACCATATGGTGAACAAACTAATGGACATAGGTAACTCACAACATAAGTAATCTCCATGATCACGCTGATATTGTTACCTTTAACTAGGCAAACCTCAGGGTTTAACAGCATGCAAATAAGACTACTTTAAATTATCAATGCAAAATACAAATACCTAGAAACAGCACTACATTGCCTCTAGATTGAAATTTTAATCATGCATGGCCCAAATTTTCTAAACTTCGATCATAGCATCCTACCATTATTTTAATTGTACAGTCAAATTCATACATCTGATGCATTAGCCGTTTGAACACTATTTGAAAATTTAATAATGACATCTAGATAAGCCAAATTAGTTTGGTCTATCACAACAATGTACTTGATAACCTAAGCCAAATCTCGTCTGAATAAGACAAAATCCTTCAGGTATTGCATCACATGTTTTCCAAGTGATTCCACTAGGTTAACCACTTAGATTTGCATAGAATTCAAAAGAGACAAATTCAGTTAAATGTGAAGCCAATCACATGTAACATCACATTATCATCATAAATCTTTAAAGCAAAATCCATAGAAACATTGTATTAAATATCCATATTTTATTTAGGTATTTAATCCTATAAGCCAAGAAAGCCAGAATCATTTGAATTTTCAAAATTATAGTTGATAATACATGCCATATTTAAACAATCAAATTTCTTGCCTGAATGAGCCAAACCCATTTAAATGTCATATCACATGCCACTTAAGTGGTTAATCCATATAAAATCATTTTGATGTGCTTAGCATCCAAGTGAGCCAAATTCATTTGGGTGTTGAGTCTATATCAAATCCATTACAATCTAAGCATGCCACATCTACTTAGGTGACTTTTGTGAACGTTCAAGGCTAACTTAATTTGTCTAGGATTTTCTCATAATTAGGAGCCAATCTCACATGGTCATTTCAATTCTCTTCTTTAAATATGCCAGATCTACTTTTGAATATTTTAGATGTCGAGGTCGTTCTAGTATCTTGATGTTACATATTGTTTAAGTGGGCTAATATTCACTCAAGCAAGCATATCATCTCAATTGTCTAAAAAATATTTAAAATTTTGAAAAAGCTGACTATCTAAATAAAATTACATTTATTTAGGTATTCCAGTCACATCATACTCATATATAGCTTTAGGCAAGGCGTGTTTACACTTCAGTTTAGATAATGTTAACATAAAAAATGATAGGCTGAGAACCACAATCAAAGATTGTTCATTGTATGATGATAATCATTATATGGTAACTAGATCTTATATAATCATTGTAAAAATAACGTAATTAATTTATACCATATCTAAGATCAATATTTTTCAAAATATTAATTTCTTTAGAAGAAGCTTTTATTAAAAATATGTGCTGTAACTTTTCAAACATAATTTCAAAATAATTAAACAACTTTAAAAAACAATATTCTTTAAATTTACAATAAACTTGTTACAGTTAACAAAACTTAATTTAATTGAAAATTAAGGTAGGTTTAATCTTTGAGCTCTTATTTTAAATTATATGAGAAGAGGCTTATGATTACACAGAACTTGCACACTAGATGTTATCACAGGTATTGCCATAGATATTGCAAGTATAGCGTAGAATGTAGTTAAGTTTGTTTTGCAATGCTTGTTATGATGTGTTGTACTAATATGTTTGGATTCATGCTGTGTACTTGTAGATATGCACATTATGAAAAAAATATAGTTTAAAGTAGCTGCTAAAACAGCAAAAAAAAAATTGATAATAAGGGCATATTGATATGGCTACATAAATTCAAACGAAATTTATATAAGATCATTGGTTGTGCATTTTTATTTGTTTACGTATTTGTTAGTTAGAAAAGCTAGTTAAGCAGATAGAATTTATAAGAGCAAGTTTCATTAAAAACCCCATCAGCATGAACCAAGATGGTAAGGATCAAGAGCAGCAAGAAGCTAGTAGGACGTGCCTTGTATTTATCCTCTTTTGGTACATTTAGTACTTATGAATAGATAAGGATTGGGTTATATTATGCAGAGCCTGGATTCTTGATATTTTAGTTTCCTACTGTGAACTGTAGAAACCAACAGCGCCAGAATTTTACTATGTTTTGTTCATTTAAGATGAATGCTTAGTGGTACAATGAATTATTTCTCGTTTGTTAATGAAGTATGTTTGTCGAAACTCAACAATATCATCACACTCCAAAGAAAATGTTACATTTTTGTACAAAATTTAATCAAAATATTTAAATAACTTTGAAATCAATCTAGGGTAAAACTTTTCCGAACAAACTTTAGTGCATGATACTTGGACATATTTTTAAAATAAAAAGAAAATGATCTACTTGGATTTATATGGATATGTAGGTCACAAGGGAGAATCAATCATTAACAAAATCTTATTAGATTCACTAATCCTATCATCGCCTAATCACTCAAACAAATTAGTAAGTTTTCACACCATGAATAGACAGCAATGCATCATTCATATCTCACAGAGTATACTTGCTCAATTAAAATCAAGTTGAATGCATGTTAGAGGCAGAAATCATGATCGAGATAAAATTGTAAAGTTAGTTTTGATATTTAAACTTCATTAGTTAAAGTATCTCTGACCACACTTTTCATAGGCATTTTCTCATGTTCAAAGAAAATTAAGTCTTATGTTCAATCTCTTCAGAATCAAATAATTTTGTCTCTTCCTTGGCCCAGAGTCTATGATGTCTCTTTGGAGATGCATTTCATGGGTACTAACAAAGACATCCAAATGACTAAATTCTTAGCTGACCTAAAGTTAATGATTTGAGATGGTAAGCCCATGAAATTCAAATCAAAAGATGTCTACTTTTCTGGATTTCTTTTCCATATCTAAATCTCTTTTAAGTTTAATCATATAGACTGAGAGATACTTCGGAATCGTATTCTTTGAAATTCGATTGAATAATTGGAATAAAAGTTCTATTCTTTAATTGAAAGTATTATGTTTTACTAGAGATGTAATCAACAATTGAAATAATATTCCTTTTGGAGACTTAGATCCAAAAAATAAATAAATAAATAATAGCATTTTTCAAAATATACACTAACTTCTAAAAAAAATCATATAATGGTTTTCAAAATTCTAGCTAGATTAAATGAATCTCACTTGAGTTATTTTTCCCAAACTATTCAAATGAAATTTCTTTCTCAAAGGATATTCATATTCAATAAAAAAAACAATCCGCATGGATTAATAGTGCACTCAAGTTTGAGCATAAAACAGTCTCATTTTGAGCTTATCAAAACTGATGGGATGACAAAGAAACAAGTAATTCATTTAATTAGCACTATATTTTCAAAAAAAAAATGTTTTTATTAGTCAACAAATATAATATAACGCCTAGCAACTGTATAAAATTATATGGATAAAATGCCAACAAAAATAAACACCATCAAGAGGAATTAAATAGCAACAAAACAAGAGTCATCAACTTGGATAGTATTTCAGGCTATGAAACATGGACACAGACATGAGGAAATGGACACAACATAACACAGACATGATGATACAGGATAATTAAAAAAAAGAGAGCAAAACAAGCCATGGACACATTTTTATATTTTCAATTTATTAATCTAAAATAAATAAGTTTTACATTTCCCAATTTAAAAGATAACAGGATCAAGCATAATATCATAAGGAGACAAGCAAGATGGGTTTGACGCCTAATCGACCATGTGAGACGGCTTTGACATTTAAACAGAGTTGCGAGACAGCTTAAACGTTGAGGTGAAGATACTAGATGGCTTAGAAGAAGTGGCGTGTGCTGGTCAACCTTTTGTTTTATTGAAAATAAGATTTAGGGCCTGTTTGAGGCAGTTGCAGCTTATCAAGCTTATCCTGATAAGCTATTTATCCTGATAATTTGTTGATAAGCAGCTGACCCGGATAAGTTGTCTATCTGTTTGGTTTGTGCGTTTAGAGAACAGCTGATTCTGACAAAATGACCAATCTGTCCTTGTTCTGGATAAGTTGTAGTTGTTTAGTTTGTGCATTTTGTAAACAGCTTATTTGCAGATTTTCTTTATTAAATAGAAAAATTAGAATTAAAATCTCTATATACCATTATTTGTGCATTCAGGAGTCAACTCAAAATCAAATCATTAGAATCAAAATTATCTTAAATCGAAATAATTTTGATTTTAAGCCGAACTCATAAGAGCTCGACTAGAATCAAACCTACAAAGGGCCTTGTCCTGGTAAGAGAAAAGAACAGCAGTATGAGATTTTATACCATGGTGAAGAAACATAATACAACAACAAGGGCAAGATACACACATGAAAGTGCTCCAATAGATAGGGGAAGCCAACAAGTGTAGTAATATTCAAGTAAAAATTTACAAATTGGGGATATCTGCAGTCCTTAAGAATCATGACAATCAAGAGAGGAAAACAAAAAACAAAAAAGATTTCTCAGGAGGTCGGGATGTCGAACCAGTGGAGAGTCGTGGTAACGGTTATGAGGTCGGCGGAGCCAGGTGGGGCGACGAGGCGGTGGAGATCGGCAAGAGGAAGCGATGGGGGTGTGACAACGAAACGGACGTTGGGGAGATGGGTTGGCGCATGGGAGATCTATTCAGGGCTGGAGTCGGTTGCGACAACGAAGTCGAAGAGGGAGGAGAGAGATACGGCGGCTGACAGCTCCCTATTCCAGCATCCCAGGCGAGGTGGCGGTTTGGAGCTTTTGAGGCGACGAATTGGAAGAGCTCGGGGGGATAGGTTGGCTAGATTGAGGCGTACATCTTGACTTGATCGGCGTTACAGAAGAGATCTCTCTGCGTCGCGATTCCATGGACCAAACGATCGGAGAAGGAGAAAGAACAAAAAGGAAGCTTGCAAAGAGGAGATGGCGAGGAGGAGGCATACGAGATGGCGTGGGGGTCGAGACATCCGACGGGAGGAGGAGAAGGCGAACGCGAGTTAGGTCAGAGGGGCAACAATTGTCTTTCGCTCCTCTGAAATGCGGATCGAGGGTAAATGGCCAACGGAGTTTTTAAAAACGCCCCAAAAACTCATTTTCCGAACAGACGACAGCGTTATCAAAACGCCACTTCTATAAATAAGCTCCCCCAAACGCACCCTTAGTTTAATATGTATATAAATTTGATTTTTAAAAATAGTATTTTAATTTTAAAAAATATGAGACCGAACAGATACTATGTATCTAGTGGTTTAAACGATTGAACACAACACCACAAGTAATACATCACATCGAGAGATTGACATTCTACTTAACGGCGGGCTCGATTCTATAAACTAAGAAATGTATGACATTCGTTTGGTCAACGATTTTATCTGTGACCTACAAGTTTCTCTGCCTAATATAAAAATTTGATAGAGTTTATTTTAATTGGGTTTCAAGCTCCCTATAAGGGCAAGCCCCTACAGTTAATTACATCTCAAATGACCGAGGTCACTTGAGAAAACTCTCGATGATGATCAAATGTACTAGCTTTCAAAAATTTAGGGTTTAGACTTTCAAGGATGGACCTGAAAAATCAAGTGGAGAATGACCAAGTAGAAACAGTTATTTTTTGGAGGCCATAGGAGGGGAAAAGATGGGGGATGTCACAGATCTCGATGAGATTCTCGGTGACTTCCCGAGTTATCCTACTGTGTGGCTGCAGTTTAGAGATAATGTTATTTAAGTGTTCAATTCTGTCAATTTTATTGTTAGATATTCACTCTTTCTTAATATTCGATCATGCAAATAACCCGCAGAAATAGAAGGGTTTACGTCGTACCCAACAACGAGCTCAGAACCTAAAGAGAGTTAGAACATATGCTGCACAACACAATTGTGGAGGAGCCTAAAGGGTAAGGGGAGGATTTATGTCGTATGAGGCGGACCACCTCGAATCCCTACTGATTTATTGTTGTTTAAAATTGATGAATGGTTTAGTTGAAGTAGATCTGCCCTGTTGTTGGGTCATGATCGTCGTTCCTCTGTCCTTTGCAGCTCATTCCAAGCTCCTCGTTGCGAAAGTTTCAGGTTTAGGGTTTGTATGTGTGAATATGTATTATTGTTGGGTTAGTGATTTGTCGCAGTATGTCTCCTAAACCAGGCGTCCTACTGTTCTCTACCCTAGGGGTTTACGAGTACAAAATAAATGCAAAAATAAAATAACGGTAAAAATGCAGTAAAAGTGCAGCACAATGCAATAAAAATAAAATAAAATAAACTCATGTACCTGGACCTCTGTTATTACTACAAAAAAGAGTTAGTATCATAGGTAACAGTAAGCAAGTGTTGCAGAGAATATAAAAAGCACGATTTACATATGTGTGTGTGTGTGTTTGTGTGATATGTCGTCTTCATCAATCACGTTCTGCTAGGGTTCCGCCAGTATGGCGAACCCTGATTTCTGCTCCACTGCTTGTGCTCGTTCTTTCGTTGTTTACGTTTATTTCATGTATCATCTCGACTTGGCTCGTGCTTTGTAGTCTGCAAGCTGAAGGGCTCGCAATTGCAAGTCGTCTTTTGCGGCATCGTGTGTTTCTGCGGGTGTGCGTCTGTGCTTCATTGTCTGCAAGCTGAAGGGCTCGCGATCGCGGCTTGTCTTCTGCAGCGTCGTGAGTCTTCGGCTTCGACCCGATGCTTCTGCGGGCGTGCGTTCGTGCTTCGTCAGTTTCAATGTCGAGATCTTCGCGTCTCCTTGCTCGCCTACTGCGCTTATTTTGGGGCATCGTAGCAGGTGGACTATCTCCCTGCTTTGATGGCGCTCCCTCCTTCGGTTGAACCTGGCAAAGCCTCCTTCGCCCACGTGGTAGGTAATCATCTGGTGGAGTCAATTGTTGTCTTCTCCTCAAGCTATAAGGAATGGCGTGATGGTACAGGTGACTGTCCTTTTGTTAAGAAGACGAGTAGAAAAGATGGGAAAGTAGCAATCTTTTTCTCTGATTTAGAAATTTCAACCCTGACTAAGAAATGCAAGTTCGTTCTTATTGAAAAATTTCAGTGTAGATACCCACCTGTGGAACTTATCAGAAAGAGTTTTGATGATCTCAAACTAGTAGGCAAGTAAAAAGTTAGACTTTTTTATGGGAAACATGTGTTGATTCAGTTAATCGTGGTTGAAGACTACGCTCGGATTTCCTCTAAAAAATAACTTAGCATTGTAGGTAAGTCAATGAAGTTACTCAAGTTGTCTCCTGCTTTTGACTCAAATATGAATCTCTCATTGTCCGGTACGGTTTAGTTTATTTGGTCTCAAGCTGTATTTTTTTTTAATCATCAGGTTCTCTACTCTATTGGGTCATACTTGGGGATCCTATGAAGCTAGATATACCCACCTTCAATCTAACCAATTCTATTGTGGTCAGAATACTTGTAGAAAGGGATATTACTTTACCTGATATTATTGAAGTCTGGCTGAGACAACTCATAATGAATATTGGCAACAAATTGTCATGGAACATAGGTTTTTTTATTGCACCTACTGTAAGATGTTTGGGTATACCCTTGATAAATGTAACATGCTCCATCCTAATTTGAAATCTAAAGCTCAAGTGAATAAGGATGGTTCTAACCCCATTGCTCTGAACACATCTGCTCCACCTGTGCAGGCAATTACCACAAGACAGGAAGCCCCTGTGGACAGCCTGAAAATACCTTTTATGTTTCTGCGATTAATGTGATGTGGATGGCTCTGCTAGGCACCCTATACCTTTAAACCTTATTGAAAAAATTACTGAAGGATCCTTACCTACAAAGGAAAGTGTTTGGACCAATAATCAGGAGAACCTTTCGGCTTTTCATCTTCAAGAAGTATCTGGTGCAGAGGTGACAATTCATACTCCACATAGACTAGAATCTATTGTGGTTACAACGGTTGGCAATCTTTCTCCTACGATTCTACCACCTCATCCAAATGAGCAGAGTCAATCTTCGGATGGGGAATGACAGGTTTACACATCCAGGAGGAAGAAAAAGAATGGAGACCTACTTGAGCTCAGGAATCTAATGGATGATACTCTGGTTACTTCAGGTAATGGTACGCACCTCACAAATCTGTTGGCTCCCTTCCGAGAACTAGAGGCAGAGGCAGGACTAAACTAAGTCATCCCTAACTTTTTGCGCGCTTTGTGGTTTTGATTTTTTGACCTTATACGTATCTTTTATTTTTTGGAGGGGATTTTTGTGTGTGTTGTACCATGTATGTTAGGTGTCTTCTTTTGGGTCCACTCATACAATCTATCTGTATCTTCTCATTTTTAATATATTAGCCCTTTGGCTTTTTAATATATATATATATGACATCGGCGGGCAGCTCTGCTAGGGTTTTGCCCGATGGCAATTCCCTGCTTTTTTTATTCCTTCGGTTTCACGCGTCACTTGTTTTTTCGGGCCCAATGACGAAGGGTTTCTTTGATTCCTTCGGCTTCAACTTCGTCGTCTTCCTCCTTTTACTGTCGTCGCAAGGTTCTCGTCACTCTTACGAGGCGGGTGCGGCTGTTTCTCGCACATCGTCCTTCCTCCTTCGGCACGTCACTGTTACGATGCGGGTGCGGCTTTTTCTCGAACGTCGTCCTTCCTCTGTAGGGTGTGTCACTTGTTTCGTCGTCCTTCCTCCAAACTCAAGTCGTGATCTTGCCTAGTGACATCGATGCTCCGTTATTATGTCACTGCACTTGCCGGCGACAATCTTACTCGTGCCCCTATTTCAAGTTCAGAGCCTGATTTTGGTATCGGTAAGTCTTGCATTATTCTGCAATCCTTCCACGAGGCACTTGAAGGTGGTGGTGATCACACTTTCATTAAAAAGTTTGGTAAAAAAATGAGAAACTTGCTCTTTTTCTCTCTGAGATTGAAACCAGCACTCTTACGTCTTCTTGGCGTTTTGCTCTAGTGGGAAAATTCTTTAATAGTAACCCTAAACTTGATATCATTCGAAAAGATTTTGATGCTACAAAGCTAACGGTATATGGAATATTAGATTACTTGACAATCGACATATAATTATTCAGTTATCTCACGAAGCGGATTATACTCGTATTTTTTCTTGAAAAGTAATCAAGATTGACAACCGTTTTATGAAAATTCTGAAGTGAATTGTCGGCTTTGATCCAAAAGCGGAATCCCCTATCATTCCTGTTTGGATAAAGTTTCTGGGGTTAAAACTACACATGTTCAACTTTGAAATTCTCTACGCCTTACCAACTGCTTATGCTAAGCCTCTCAAGATTGATAGTCCTACACTTGTTTTTACTAGACCCTCTGTGGCTTGTGTGTCAGTTGAGAGAGATATCAACCAACCAGCTCCGGATTAGGTATGGATTGGATTCACTCACAACGGGTATTAGCAAAAGATTGAAGTAGAACCACACCCTCATTATTGCTCTCATTGTAGTATGTTTGGTCACAGTCCTATCATTTGTTATGGCTTGCATCCTCATTTAAGGCTGGATATTGCTAAAGATCAGCAACTTGTTCAAAAATCTATTCGTACTGAATTGGGGGTGAACGTCTTGCCACCTACCATCTCTGCTGAGGAGGTGCAACCCGACCCTCTTTCCAACACAGCATATACCTCTGTTCATCTGACTGATGTTGTTCTTGATGGGAAATTTTCTGATGACCCTCCTATTCAAACTTTTGTTGTCTCAGATGAAAAACCTCATACCCAAGACGTTCTACCCCTGGATGCTCCTGCTTTTGAATACTCTATTCCAGCTGCTGGATTGGAGCATGATACTCTGGAGTCTCATGAAATATCTCCTCATACTACTAGTATTGATCCAAACGTGTATATACAACTCATTAGTATTAAAGAAGGCTCACTTATATGTCAAGACACACGAGAGTACTCCTTTAATCCAATAAAAGATCAAGTAGTACAACAAGTAGATGCTTACAATGTTCAACAACCTACACATGCCCGACAAACTAATTCACTGATCAGATGAGTCAGCCTTCGGATGAGGAATGGCAGGTCTATTCTAGAAGGAAGAAGAATAATGGAGGCCGACTCGAGCTCAGGAACTTATTGGACTATACATTTATTACTACTGGCAATGGAACTCATCTTACCAATTTGTTAGCTGATCCTAGAACTAGAGACAGAGGCAAGGCAATATTGGGTCGCCCTCTAGCTACCTGATACTACGTGTTTTGGCACTTCTGGATTTTTGGCCTCTCATGTATTTTTCTGTATTTTTTTTCTCTAGAGCCATTTGTCTGTGGTGTTTACCGTGTGAGTAGGGTGTCATGCTTGGGTCCTCTCATACAATCTACCTGTATCTTTCTTTCATTTTAATATATTAGCCCTTGGGCTTTCTCATATATATATATTTGAAAGCCCAAAAAGGCTAATATAATAACTAGAAAGAAAGATATAGATACAATGTTATGGAGGGCCCAAACATGACATCCTGCTCACAACAAGACCGCAAGGGGTTCCACAACTAGAAAATACTAAAAAGTACATTAGAGACGTAAAAAAAAAGCCTAAAAATGCAGAAATACATAATATCAGGTGGCTAGAGAGCAACCCAATTTGGTTTTGCCTCTGCCTCTGGTTCTAGGAAAGGAGCAAGTCAATAAGTTGGTAAAATGATTGTCATTGTCACTAGTAACCAATGTATCATCCAATACGTTCACGAGCTGAGTCGGCCTCCATTCTTCTTCTTCCTCCTGGAATAGACCTGTCATTCATCTTCCGAAGATTGGCTCACTTGATCTTGGTCTAAAGTGTGTTGGGGATGTGCAGATTGTTGGACATTAGAAGCAACTACCCGTTGTACCAACTGATCTGTTATTGAATCAAACGAGTACTCTCGTGTGTCTTGGCATGTGAGTGAGTCTTCAATAACAATGGGTGATATGAGCATAACTGGATTTGTAGCTGTAGTATTTTGTTCTTCTTCAGGAACTGCTGTGTTGGGAAGAGGATCGGGTTGTATCTTCTCAACAGTGATAGTAGATGATTGTTCTTTAGCGAGATTCGGCCTTAGATGAGGATGCAAACGATAGCAAATAGTAGAGTGAGAGCAATAAGGAGGATGTGGTTCTATTTCAACCTTTTGTCAATACCTGTTGTGCATAATGTCAATTTATATCTCATCCGGAGATGGTTGAGTGATATCTCTCTCAACTAACACACAAGTCACGGATGGTCTAGTGACAGCAAGTGTAGGACTATCCACCTTGAAAGGCTTACCGTAAGCAGATGCTAAAGAGTAGAGGATTTCCATATTGAATAAATATAATTTTAACCCCGGCAACTTTATCCAAATAGGAATGATAGGGGGCTCCGCTTTTGGATCAAAACCGACAGTCCACTTCAGAATTTTCATAAAACGATTGTAAATCTTGATAGATTTTTGAGAAAAAATGCGAGTGTAATCGGCATCATAAGATAGTTGAATAAGTATATGTCTACCATCAAGTAGTCCAATGTTCCAACTGCCTAATAGTTTCATAGTATCAAACTCCTTCCTAATGATCTCTAGTTTTGGGTGGCCATAAAATAATCTCCCCACTAGAGAGAAGCGCCAAGAGGATGTGATAGTACCGGTTTCAACCTCTATGAGAATAAGTGCAGGCTTCCCATTTTTTTTCCAAGCTTTTTAATAAATGTGTGATCACCTCCACCTTCAAAAGCCTTATGGAAAGATTCTGGAACATTACAGGACTTATCGATAGCAAAACCAGACACTGAACCTGGAGGAGGGGCACGAACAGGAAAGTTGTCAGCAACAGCATTTGCATAGGAACGGAGCGTCGAGGCCATCTCCCTCACAAGACAAGAGAGAAATAGTTTGGCGGGCAGGAAGAGCAGCCAGGCGAACGGGAACCTTCTGCCAGGCAGGAAGCAAGCAAAAGGCGCGCCCTTCTACGAACAGGAAAGCAGACAGAACCGCAGCTCGAGGAAACCGCGCTGAAGCCCTTCGTCAAAGACCGCAGAGGCCATCGTCGTCGTCGTCGAGTGCGGTAAGTTCGAAACCGCAACTCGAAATCTCGAAAAGGGACAGTGTCGAAGCCCTTCGTCAAAGACGACGAACGCAGAGACCTTTGTCGTCGTCGTGCGGGAAGTTCGTCGAGCACGAGAGAAAAGATTTACGATCGACCGAAGGAATCAAAGTTCGTCGAGCAAGGAAGTTCGTCGAGCAGAGCGAGAAGGAAGAAATGTGAATTTCTAGTTACACACACACACAGATATATATATGTGTGTGTGTGTGCGCGCGCGCGCGTGCGCGTGTGAAAGAGTAGGTGACATATATATGAAAGATCGAACCGGCCATAAGAATTCAGATTCAGGATAGGCTCAGAACTGAGCTGTGTGCTTTATAATCCAACCCTGGATGGAAGCTGTCAACCAAGCAATCTAAGTAGTGGCCTCAATCAAAGTGATTAACAAGTGGACTTTTATAGAATTTCATCAAAAATCCTTTAAATTTTTTTTTATGAGTACAGAGTTTACTTCAGTCAAAAGTTTGTGTGTCACGAGAAAAAGAATATGTATTTTTTAGTTATGTTATATGTAAGTTTTTTAGCAAATTAGATTGTCCACGAATTATTCACCCTGGTCGGGTTAGAACTACCAACAACCTAAGAAAGTAAGAGAGAACTCTTCACCGAGAGACGGTGAATATTGTTGTCAGTCCTGCCATCCCCTCTGCGAAGGTCATGGAGGCAAGAGACACTATTCTCATGTCACACTCTTAGCACACATAAGCACTATCGTCATTGCCTTTAAACCCCGAATCGTCCAACTTACAGCCCACTAGATGATCCAGATATCTCTATACTATACGCACTTATATCTCGGTATAAGGATGTAGGACCACATCATCGAGCAAGAAAAAAAAACAAAACGGGAAAAGAGAATAGACCGACCCCTTTCCAAAAATTATCAAAGCATAGTGGCAAAACCGTAAATGAGCCGACCTAAAAAAATGTTTAAATCTTCCCAAAAAATCATCAATTATATCGGCTCGAAAAATAGCGGGAAAACTGGGCTAAAACAACACCTAAGCGGTATCTCAAAACAGTGAACAAATTGGCCCAAATTGGCACCCAAAGTGACTCAAAAATATCACCCGAACAGCACTCAAACTGTGCCTAAACAGTACCCAAGCTGCTTCAAATCAGCTAACAAAAACGCCCCAAAACAGTACCCAAACTGATTAAAATCAGCCAACAAAAACGCCCCAAAATAGGGCCCAAGCTGCTTCAAATCAGCCAACAAAAATGCCCCAAAACAGCACTTTTAAAAGGCTACAAACGCTGCCCTATGCAGCCCCCAAATCCCTCTAAATCAGCAACAATGTATGGCCAAAAACAAACATTTATATCTCTCCAAAATCAACAAAAGTTCAGCATAAATTTGAATGAACAGCAAAAAGGCTAAGTGATCAGCAAAGAAAACCGACCCAATCGGTAAAAAAAAAACCAACAGTAAAGCAACCCAGCAAACCATCCAAAAATTCAAGCAAAGCATAGTATTGTGAGTATTCATTCCAATTCAATTCAACAAAATGTTTAAGGACGGTGGTGGAGTAAATTGGAAGCGTTCGCATTCACAACGCGTAGTTTTTATCCATCTAGATACCTGTCATTCAATTATCCCTAT
>NEWO01000533.1:8665-27237 GCA_003013225.1 Phalaenopsis aphrodite | reverse complement strand
TTCACATAGTTTGGAAGGTTGGAAGGGAAAAATAAGGGGATAAGGCAGAGTTTTAAACGTTAAAAAGTAAAGGAAAAATAAGGTGATAAGGGAGATTTTTAAACGTTAAAAAGTTTAAAGGTAGGTATGTGTGTATATATGCATATACATGCAAATATAAATATATACATATACATTTGCGTATGTGTGTGTGTGTGTGTGTGTGTTATATATATAGAGAGAGAGAGAAACATACATGCATAGAAATATATATACATGCATACATATGTATCTATAAAGAATGTCAAGATGGTACAGGTGACTGCCCTTTTGTTGAGAAGACAAGTAGGAAAGATGGGAAAGTAGCACTCTTTTTCTTTGATTTAGAAATTTCAATCTTGACTGAGAAATACAAGCTCGATGTTGTTGGAAAATTTCAGTGGGAGCACCCACCTATGGAAGTTATCAGAAAGAGTTTTGATGATCTCAAACTAGTAGGTAAGTGGAAAATGAAATTCTTTGATGGGAAACATGTGTTGATTAAGTTAACCGTGGCTGAAGACTAGGCTCGGATTTTCTCTAAAAAATATCTTAACATTGCAGGAAAGTCAATGAAGTTACTCAAGCGGTCTGCTAGTTTTGACTCAACCATGAATCTCTCACTATACAGGTATAGTTTAGTTTACCTGGTCTCAAGCTATATTTTTTTAATCATCGGGTTCTATGCTTTATTGGGGTCATACTTGGGGATCCTATGAAGCTAGATCAAACCACCTTCAATCTAACCAGGCCTTCTGTGGTCAGAATATTTGTGGAAAGGGATAATATTTTACCTGATATTACTGAAAGCTGGTTGGGCACATCTCATAATGGATATTGGCAATAAATTGTCATGAAACATAAATCTTTTTATTGTACCCACTGTAAGATATTTGAGCATACCCTTCATAAATGTCACATGTTTCATCCTAATTTAAAATCTAAAGCTCAAGTGAATAAGGATGGGTCTAACCGCACTGCTCTGGAGACATCTGCTCCACCTGTGGAGGAAATTACCACAAAACAGGAATTGATGTCTGATTTAATTGCCCATGTGAACCCCCTGACAATATTGTTTTTGTTTCTGTAATTGATGTGATGTTGGATGGCACTGTTGGGCAACCTATACCCTCAAACCTTATTGAAAACAACATTGAAGGATCCTTACCTATAAAGGATAGTGTTCGGACCGATAATTAGGAGAGTCTTGCAGCTCCTCATCTTCAGGAAGTATCCAGTGCAGAGGCGACAACTCAACTTCCATACACTAAAGTTACAACGGTTGGCAATTTTTCAATTACGGTTCTACCACCTCATCCGAACAAGCAAATTGTTACTGATTAGATGAGTCAATCTTCGGATGAGGAATGGTAGGCTTACACATCTAGGAGGAAGAAGAATAATGGAGACCTACATGAGCTCAGGAATATAATGGATAATACTTTGGTTACTTCGGGTAATGGTACACACCTCACCAATTTGTTAGATGGCTCCCTTCCGAGAACTAGAGGCAGAGGTATGACTAAATTGAGTTATCCCTAACTTTTTGCGCATTTTGGCAATTTTATTTTTGTGATCTTACATCAATCTTTTCTTCTTTTTTTTTTTATTTCTATGTGTGTTATACCGTGTGGGTTGAGTGCCTTCTTTTGGGGCCCACTCATATAACCTGTCTGTATCTTTTCCTTTTTAATATATTAACCATTGGGCTTTTAATATAATATATATATATATATATATATATATATATATATATATATATATATATATATATATATGTATATATATATATATAGAAAGGAAATTTCAAGATAATCGTTGTCGCCCTTCCCTCTCTCGTAGGGTTAGAATTTGTTGTTCATGGATTTCTTGGGTTTTAATCGCTCCAAGTATTTGTTTTCTTTCAAGATCTGGTTTGCGAGTGGTTTTATGATTGATTTGATAGTTTTTAATTGAATTCTCTTCGGAATTGGTCTTCTATTACTATTCCATTGGTTTTCTGTTTCAAGAATGTCAGTGCATACTTTTGTTGAGGTTTTAAAGAATAATCATAGCGTTGATGGCAATTCTCTTTGATTTCCAAATCATCTTCATGAAGAATTCGTTGGTGGTGAAGAGGACATGGTGAAAAAAGCTGGAAGGAAAGGAGGGAAACCTGCTTTATTTTTTTCAGATTTGGAAACATCTAAATTGGTTGAACCACTCAAATTTGCCCTTGTTGGTAAATTTACCTAAGGACGTCCTAAAATAGATATCATTAAGAGATTCTTTGACAACAATATTTGAGAGATCTAAAAATCTTAAGCTTTAAAGATGGTAGAAATTTTTCATTAAAATCATGGCACTGGGAATGATTCACCCCAAGCTGAGAAAAAGTTACATAAATCAAATAATGCTCAATTTAAAAAGAAACATTAACACTAGTGAACTTCCTAGCCTAGGAATGGTGTTCTGAATTCAAAGCAATAGGTAAATATTAGAAGAAAGTACATGAATACGAGTGTGAAGAAAAGGAATGTGCACAACTTTAAACACAAAAGCAACATAAATATTACCAGTAATATAACCAGGATCCAACTCTGTTATAGCTGATAGGCCGCTATCAGGTCTCGATTTGCATTGAGGATGATCAGTTTGATTATAAGAATCCAACAGCATGCATTTAAGCCAGCAGTTCACAGCTGAAAGAAGCTGCAGAACAAAAAATAATAATAATTTACACGTGCATCAAACCATCCAATAGAGCCATTCTTCCACCTCAGCATTAAGTCACAAGCATAACATAAAAACCCAGAGTGGGAATGAAACAGAGTTCAATAAGAAACTCGCATCTACTGAGATCATGATAGAGGAAGGGTTCTTTCCTGCCTTGGTAGTGTCGAGCCAGACCAAGTCAAGAGGGTTGAAGTCAAGCGGAGAGTAGGGGCAATCAAGCACTGACCACGCCCTCAGCTGCGTTGAGGCAAAGCCTGGGATGATGATTCCCGAGAGCTTCGAGAAGTAAAGCTCGCTCCCGCCAGAAGAAGAGGCCGAAACGGCCGTTCTGCCGATTTGATGATCGAAAAGCAGGAGGAAAGGTAAAGAGACTGCTAGGAGCAAACGGCACTTGCTGTGCTCCATTGAAAAGCGTTCTCCGACGAGTTCTTGTTCTCGACATTGAAAAAAAGGCTGTTTTATTAACCGGACGGTTTGGCTGTAGAACGTGGGTGATGTCTCAATTTAAGGTTCTATTTATTTAATTTGCTTATGATGTTTAAGTAAAAATTCATGCCTCTTAGTATCCTTTTAAGCTCAATCAATTAAATTCATATAATAATTAAATTTAATAAATGCAAATTTATGTTAAAAAATAACAAAATGGAATAAAAATTCAATTTAGTGAAGTAATGATTTTTTTATCTGATTTTTTTTTTATTTGATTGGATTTGTGTTAAATAGCATGTAAATATTGCTCAAATCAGACTGTCAATCACCTCCTAGAAAATAAAAATAAAAAATCCTAATATCACGAAGGTCAATAAAGGTATAGATTTAATCTTTTATCAAGTTAGAGAGATGTGAGTAGTAAAGTATATTAAAAAGGACATTCAAATGCATGTCTATTACCACACAATTAATTTCCTGAAATCTAGTTTTATAATAGCAAGTTTGAATTGAATATTTTTTATCTAGTAATCACACGCAAATCCTTAGTGCTCAATCTAGATACATAAAAGAGACAAGCGTCATCTGAAAGCAACTTAAATTGGAACAAAAAAAAAGGTTAGAAATATTCACAAATAGGTTGCAAACAATTGTGATTATGGTGAGTGACTGACAAACTAAAGGAGAACTACTAGTGAATGGCAACAAAATCCCAATCTCCAACCAACTAGAAATCTCGAATAGAGAAAAGAAGTAGCGAACTCATTTCGTCGTTCGGTATTGAAAGACTGTTTGGGATTTATGGGATTTATGGGATTTACTAATACATGGTCATTAGATCTATGCTGATCATGATAGAGTAGTTTTTAAAACATAGAACTGGATCATCGGTCCGTTGAATTACAACAAGAAAAAGCATTTATAACCTGCGACATAAACAATGGTTTTCTGTATGTCAAAAATAACATTTCATTTTCCGACTACATAGCAAATCAATGATTTAATTTCCGACTGCATAACTACTGCTAAATTCGTCGCTTATTCTCAGAAAATTTTTTCAGAGCACATTTGGAGTTTCTGACCATATAAAATATCGGCTAAACCCTGAATAAAATCGACGGTCATAAGTCATGTAATTAATAGAGTCGTTTATCCTAGATCATAAACCAATAAGTATGTGATAATAACTGAAAGCTTTAAACGGTAGTTATGATGTGTTTAGAAACGACACCCATAAGTTGTTTTTTTTAGGACTACACATGAAATCACATATGAAATAATACATAAATTTAGCCTTGGATTAGATTTGTGTTAGGATTGAGCTGAAGTGAGCTAGATTTACAGCTTGGGTCAGCTCGAAAATTGAGCTCAAATGTGATATGGACAACTACTTTGTGGTTTGGGTTGACCGGGGTTAACTTTGGTTGACTCGGGTTACACTTGGGTTGGACTGGGTTGGACTTGGGTTGACTTGGGTTGATCAAGCTTGGACTGGGTTGGATATGGGTTGACTTGGGTTGATCAAGCTTGGACTGGGTTGGATATGGGTTGACTTGGTTAACCCAAGTGAAACCTAGGTTGGACCTGGGTTGACTTCGGTTGACCCAGCTTAAACCAAGATAGGACCTAAGTTTTGGCTAGGTCAGACCAGGGTTGGGTTAGGTTTGATTTGGGATTGAGTTAGATCAGAACTAGGTTTAGGTTTCAGGTCTAGTTCGGTTTAGGGTTCTGATCTAAGTTGGGCTAGGGCTCGGGTCTGGTTTAGGTTAGGGTTCAGGTCTAGATTTTGTTACGTTTAAACCTATGTTGGGTTAGGATTAGGTCGAGTTCGGGACGACCTGAGGCGAACCCAAATTTAGGCCTAATCCAAGGGTATTGAGTGGGTTAACTTAGCCTAAACTTAACTTGAAAAAAAAATGCTTCAATTTAAATTAAAAGAAGAGGTAAGATTATACTTATCGGAGAAGAGGCTAGTCGAAGAAAGAGGAGGCCTCACTAGAGAACTTCTTCCTTACTTTTCCTCTGTTTTAGTAGTCTAAGGTGATCGAGTGTGCACGTGCAATGCAATTCTAAAGATAATGGAAAGGTTACCTTTTATAGGCGAGGAAGGTTGTTTGTGGTTATTGATTGGAGGTGAGTCAACAACTATGATCATTATGGTAGTTGGAGGTACCAAGGATTGTCGTTGGCAAAACAATGTTAAGATTTGTCATTAGATCCATGGGCAAAGGCCCCGAATTATTGGTGTGGCACAGAAAGTGAACATTGTAGCTTGGGGCTTGGTCGCATAAAGGAATATCTGGTGTGCTCACGCTTGAACTAGGTGTGACCACATCAAGATATTTCTGGCATGGTCATTCTTGACTAGGTATGACCTCACTAAGGTACTTCTGGGCATGATCACCTGATCACTACAAGCCAAAAAATGGCATAGCCACATTTGAGCCAATGTGGCTACACCAGACAAATGGGTAATTTTCATGCAAGTTATACGTGATAAAAAATGAGTTCAGCAAATGGACCCTTAATATGTGTGGTGAATCGTTCAAATTATGACAGGCATATTGGTGTTGATCAAAGCAATCAACCAAATCCTGATGATTCAATTTTGGGTATGTCAAAGATTTTGAGTTAGAGTTTTTTGAATTAATCAAAGAGGTGAACATGATGACTGGATCAAGAAGGATAGTTTGAGAGATAGTATAACAATGTTCGAGTGTCTTAATCACACTAGGGAGGAAAGCGCTAAGAATAACATCCAACCTAAGAGGAAGAAGAAATTACTAGATTAAGAAGGACAATGTTGGAGCTTATCATTCATCTTGAAAACTAGTTAAGGAAACTAAGAGAATGTGTCTATACTAGGAAGGAAATTGCTGATACTAACATCCAACCTAGGAGATATACTAAGTATGCTTGAAAAATCTTAATCTCTTTCTTTATATTTGTTATGACAACCTCCCTCTACAAGCTAGCCTCTCTAGCAAAGGACTCCACTATTTTTTCCATCTGATGATCCAATGACACTCTTGATTCTCACTGACTATCGATCTCACTCTCGACTTTCACACAAACAAACAGATTGTCGGGTGCTCCTCCTCCATGGGCCAGAACAATGGTCCCTCAGTTGCCTCTAAAGTCGAGCGACAACCATCTCCTAATATCAATCAGTCGATAATTTGTATGGTCTCATCTACAAGAATAATCAAATATTAGAAAAAAGAGAAAAAAGAACAAATCAACTAAGTAAGAAAAATTTGTGGTTATTCTCATACTATTGATTCGCTCCATCTCAATCTCTTAGACGATCAGACGTTCTTACCAATAAGCGTTTTTATAACCACCTAGTTGATCTCACTGACGAAAGGTAAGGGATCTGCAACTTCATGCGGCTAGACCTAGTTCTTTGCAACCAGTTCTTAAGCTAGCACTCATGGATTGAATCCATGGCAAGGACCGTTGAATTAGTGATAGGGGCGTCAACCCTACCCTCCATCTTCGGATAAAGAAACATTGTGTCAGACAACTCAGCCGCTTCTTCTAAATCATATGCTTAACCCACTTCTCCCCCTCTGGTCTGTTCCCTTCTTTCGACTGCTTTAAGCCAACTAGCCGACGTTCTCCATCAGGCCTCTTTGCTACTACCGAGTGGCCCTCATCCCTCGGCCTCTTCTTTATTTTGTGCAGGCCACTCACTAATTTTTTTTTTCTCCCCTGCATCCTTAGGAGGATGGTGTTCTTTCATTGAATGTTTGAAGACCTTCATCATGGTTGCCTCATTTACAGATTTCTTGATACTTGTCATTACTCTTTTGTGTTAACAACCAACCAAAGGGTAACAAATTCATAAAAGAGTGATGGAGAAGTATTGATCTTGCTCTATTTCAGGGGACTACTAGCATGAAAACCCAGAAAGTTCAATTATTAAAAGTACATGTTATGCATTAAATAAGTTAATTTTTGCTTTTAATTTTTTTATTCGTATCGTAGTTGTCACATTTAAGAATTAAGAGAACTGTAAAACTAAATATATACATAAAAAATATGACCGTATGAATCTCAAGAAAATTCAATGGATCTCACTTAAGAACACAAAAAATAGTGTATCGAGATAGTCAGAAGTTGGAAACGCCAAGTATCATTTCCTTCGACAGAACTATGAGCTGACCAAACAGAAAAATAACTAAACTAAAGAATAGAAGACATCTAATTCGGGGGACAATCATTTGTAAAAATGGCCAAAGTGCACCTCGTGGAGCACATTTCAGATCCTCAAAGAAGACCTCTTATCTAAGGAGAGTTGTCGTCAGATTTACGGTCCAAGTTCACCTTAACGACGAGAAGGCCTCTACTCAAAATTCAATTGAGAAGGGTGACCAATGACATCTCAGCAAATCGAAGGTATGCTAGCCGACCAAAGACTTTCGGTCGACCGAATAACAAGGTCAACTGGTCATTAAATGCTCCCTTTAAAACAGTTATGAGTACGAAACAATGCTAATGTCATTTATGAATATGAATGGATTCCAAAATTGATTAAAAATATATATAATAAAAGATGTAAGAATAAGTTATAACATCCATATTAAAACCAGGATAAACATGTAATCTTACTAGCTAATCTGAAACCTATAAAAAAAGGGTGATTTTTCCAATAAAGAGCTACTGCATTTACTCTCTTAAAACTCGTGTCACTTTATTTTCTATCTCAATTTCTCTGTTTTTGTTTCTCTCATCCATCCAACGCTCTATACCTTTGGTGCGATCTACAAGACATATTTAGATTCAACATGAACATTTTTAATAAATCAATTATTATTACAGAGCATAGGTGTGTGTATGAAATAAATATGAGAAAAAAAATAAATTAGCTATTGGATTAAAAGTAGAAATTAATCTGAACTCAAAGACCTTAGATTAAGAACACCAATAATAATATTACTAAGATTAATACTTGAATGCCCTTTCCGTTAGCCACCTAAACTGAAAAATGTTTCCCCAAATTAATACCAAAAAAAAAAAATCTCTTTTTATTTCCCAAAATTTACATTCATTTCTTTCTCAAAATCTCTGCTTTAGATTATCCACTCACCCTAAACGCCACGTAAGCGCCCAACGGATATGCTCTCCAATAGCATCTCCCCAAGCGGATACAGCGACCAATCAAAGAACAGATATAGATTCCTCATCCTCCCTTCCCATCAGCTCATTTACATCCACCACCACCACTTCATAACAACTCTCCTTCCTCTCTGCCGCATCATTCCCTTCTCCCCAACCTTCACTTCCAACACCAGCCCAAGAGAGCTTCGCTTAGCAGAGCAGGAAATGGCTTCCGCTGGGCTGAGGAGCTTCGCTGTTGTCTTCCCGAGCCTTCTCTCCTCCTCAAAATCAAAGTTCAATGGCTCAGTGGCTCTCCCACCTGACACGAAGGCTGGGTCTCGGTTCTCCATGACCGCCGACTGGATGCCGGGCCAGCCCCGCCCTCCGTACCTTGACGGCTCGGCTCCGGGGTAAGCAATGACATTTAACTGCCATGGATGAACATAGGGTTGGTATCAATGGTAGTCTCAACTTGAAATCTACACTTGAGATTAATATTACTTATCTCGGAATGTTTTTTTTTTTTAATTTACTGAGGGGGGATTCGATCCGAGTTTTATAAATTTAAAATATATTTGCTGAACTTTTAAATAAATCATTAATTTATGAAAAAGTTAATACATATTAAATCGTGTCAACCTCGAAGTGAGCATGCAAATGCTCTAGCAAGTCCTCCCACTGGCATCCACTCCATAATGTTGGGTAACAAGTTCTTTTGTGCATTACTGTTGTAACTTGAGAAACTGAGTAATCATTTCCCGCTTGTTAGACAAGAACCTGTAAGTGTAATCATCAAACATAACATATCATTTTAACTGGGTCAGATCCTGTATTTTTTTCTTTTCTAGATTTTCTACGTAATAATTTTTTGTGTTTCTAACTATTATTATTATTATTTGAATGTGTGTTGGATTCTCGTGCAACGCTAAGACGCTAATTCATTACTCTTCCACGGTGATTTATCTTACACACAACAATATGATTCATATCATATTTTTAACATCATAGTTATGCTACATATTTCATAAAAAAAAATATTGTCTCAAGCCATTCTACTACACCATAAGATCAAAATGCAATTCTTCCTAAGAATTATGATTTGTGGTGCTTGCTTCAGTGACTTCGGGTTCGACCCGCTACGGCTTGGAGAGGTACCAGAAAACCTAGAGAGGTACAAGGAATCAGAGCTCATTCATTGCAGATGGGCAATGCTAGCCGTTGTAAGCTTCTCTTATTTTTGAATTTTGATTCCTGAATTATCAGTCTTTACGTGCTTGGTAATTGAGAACAATTTATTTAATTCTCAGTATTACGACAAATTTGTGTAGGATGGATGCTTTTTAATAGAGCATCTGGTATATATATTAAATTCATACTAATACATATTCAATGATGTTGTCTCTCATCTTATTTTTCCTCTTAGAATATTCTGAATTTTTCTCCAACAAGTTCAGGCTTATTTGCTTAGATGATAAGTAATTCATAGAAATATGATTTAGAAAATAAAATATCTTGCACTCATTTTATGTTTAAAGAAATTTTGAGAGAATCTTATGAAACATAGAGCTAATTTGATTTACTTTTTAACTATGCCCAATTAAATAATGAATTAAGTTTAAAGATTTGTATCAAACTTTTGTTATTCTCCTTATAAAGGATTATCTAGTAACTTTGAAGTATTAAACAAAAAAGTAATTTAGGTGAAAATATCCTGACAAAATCAAGGATAGATTTTAGTTTTTCTTTAATTTCAGTTATGATGAGTATCAGTATGATACGTAAATATGTTTATGTTCAGAATAAATTTAAACTTATAAAAACTAAATATTAGTAGGAGTACCCTCATCTTAACTTTATTTCAAAAATAAAATTATTCTTTATCTTTTGATTGATTGTGTCAGCTGCCCAAGTTTTCTCATGTCTTGGCTCTCAAGATAGAGTATAACATTGTGCTAGTAAAACTCACAGAAACTACGAGAAAATATTACATCAGGACTCCGAAAGCAATTTGCGTTCGGAGTTTAATGGTGGGGTCGTCATATGTTGAGTGGGCCCCACTGCAATTCACTGGCATTGACCGGTGTTAAAAATGGTGGAGCCCACTTGACAGGTGGCGTCTCACCATTGGACTCGGAGTCCTGATGTAATATTTTCTCATAAAAATGCATGTGATGCAAATAACTCGAGATAAATATATGACATGAGCCATGCAGCCAGGAATTCTGATTCCAGAAGCCCTGGGCCTTGGGAACTGGGTGAAGGCACAAGAATGGGCAACAATCCCTGGCGGCCAGGCTACATATTTGGGCAATCCAGTACCATGGGGCACCCTTCCCACCATTCTCATCATCGAGTTTCTTGCCATCGCCTTTGTGGAGCACCAACGCAGCATGGAGAAGGATCCTGAGAAAAAGAAATATCCCGGTGGAGCCTTCGATCCTTTAGGATTTTCTAAAAACCCGGAGAAATTCAAGGAACTCAAAGTCAAGGAGGTCAAAAACGGTGGGTATAAATATCCATTTTTTTATATTATCTAATAAAATGGTTGCATTTATTTTTTATATTTAGGAATACATGAAGAAAAAACAATTTCATCCAAATACAAATTTGTTAAAATAACTGATAGATTAGTTATGCTTGCTAAAATTAATTATTAATGTAATATTTCATTCTTTGCTCAGGTCGGCTCGCGCTATTGGCCTTTGTGGGATTCTGCGTGCAGCAATCGGCTTATCCTGGAACGGGGCCGTTGGAGAATCTAGCTACTCATCTAGCCGACCCATGGCACAACAATATTGGCGATATCATCATTCCAAGATCAATTGTGCCTTAATAGATCGCTGAGATTGTATAATTTTGCATGCTTAAAAAATGTGTAAAATATGTACTACGTGCTTTGTAGATGTACGAGAATGGACTGCCTGCCAACTTGTTGCAGCTTGATGGTTGAAATTGCACGTCTTTTAACAAACTAAACAAGCTTTTAGAATTATCTCATTTTTCTATGATCATTTGGATGAGATGCTAGTGGGTCTCTGCTAATACCATTTTGAAATAAAAGGGAAGACGTTTTGCACCAATTTTGATCATCATATTTGCTCATCTCAAAAATTAAAAAGGAAATGATTCTTTTTTTATCTTACCTTTTGAGGTGCACTTTCTTGTTGTTGCCTAATTACTTGAATATGAAACCGAGTTTATATAGTTTGAATAAAAATTGCCTTTTTCAAACACAAATTTTCATCCCATAATGTAGAAAAAATTTACAAAGAGCAACTGCTTTGATCCTATTGAAGAACTAAATTCGCTATAGCAATTGTTCATCTTTGAGTCTAATTAGGAGTTTGCACACTACTTTATCAATTTATATGATTTAGATAGATGCTTCAAAGGGGCATAACCATTTAACTGAATATTTGGATTTGTTATGAGGTGCCACATGGTAACTTAGAGACAAATTTAGGTTTTTGAATGCACATAATTATGAAGAGTCCATTTAAGAACACACAAGTTGTTTGAAATGATGAACACCTAACTCATAAAATGTCAAGCAAGTTATAAGCTTAGTATGACTCATCATTTAAAGAAGTATAATTTCATTTTTCAAACAAAAAAAATAAATATAAATTGATTTAAACAGAGCAATTAGTTTAAGTTGAATCATTATTTATAATATTACTTTTGAGCTATTTAGCTAAGATTTTGTGAATGTAACCATAGCATTTAAAGAAAAGCTAATCTAACCCATATACTAAAGCTTGTAAGTAGAAAATTAATGCACACTATTAATATAAGATTTTGTTATTTTGAAAAGAAGTAGCTTTATGAATTAATATATTCTTTAGATGACCTATATGATCCATCTAGAGTGGTCCACTTCCTGTTCTTATAAATTTTTAGTTAGTTATGAGCCTTTCTTCTTTAGGCAAATATCATTAAAGAAGGCTTCATCTTATTTTGAACTTATTGCATGCATGATACAATATCTAGAAGAAAGCATCTACATATTCAACATTATCAATAAATGAAGAATATTCAAAATGGAAAAGTTTTATTATTAAAGTTTCATGTTTTTTTATTTTTCATTTTTTGAAGAATTTGTTGGTGTCAAATTTAGCACGTTATGATGTCATATTTCTATTGGAATGACCCTGAACGCAACCTCTCATTCCTAGGAGCAAATATGTGGAATGCAATGAGGTTGAGTCTTGTGCCACAATGTAAAAATCCCTTCACTGCGTCACTGTATACACATGGGTGCACGGGGAAGAAAGCGTTTGATGAACCAACCTTGTGCCATGTTGCTAATATGTAGCAATTTGACCTGATTTTGACTTGGCACCGCACCAATAGTCTCCGACGTTGTGGTGCCCAATATACTTTATTGATAAAGACCACTCTTTATGGTAGAGAATTGATGTTTTCTTAAGATGACGGGGCTCGATAGTGGTTAGATCCTAGTGCCACAACACCTTAACAAATATAAATATGGTGTCGTGGATCTATAGAAAACTCTAAAGATTTTCTTGTTTTCCAACAGGGTGGTTTTTCTCTTTGCCTCAGCTCCAAAATACTTTGGGGGAATTACTCAAGATTAGCAAGGAAAATAAGGCCGATGCATGTGTCCTAGTCCAATGAATATGACATATCTTGCTTTGTCAGTCTTGCATCATAGAAGAATTACTGATGGCTGAAAATTGTTATGAGGCAAGTTGCCAAGTACGCAAGTATACATGTCAAGTTATATGTAGTTTTAGAGTATGCATATCAATCCCATGAGGAAAGGGCTATCAACTATTGTAATAAAAAAAAGATATCGTTTGCTAATTTCAAGAATGTAGCTTAGCTTGAACACAACCTTAGAAATCAAATCTTTAAGTTCTACACAACGGGAAAAAAATAAAGACTCAATCTTTTAAATTGTAAAAAAAAGGCTCTTACCTTTGCGACTCTGGTGCAGTACAAGTTTGCGGTTCTCCTAAGTGTTCCCCTTCACTCGGGATAAATTTCCTACGTAAGCCTATACCCAGGTCATATGAAATCAGAAACCCATAAAGTTAAGCTTCCCTTAGCCTTACAATATTTCCCATGATTCTTCCAACCCCCATAATATACAATATACATATTCTAATAGGCTTTTTTTGTTAACCTATTCATTCTACAATGTAATAAGTAGAAGTTATAGTTCACAAAAAGTTTTAACATATTGATTGGCCAGATCAAGAGTAAAATAAGATCAAATGGATAACTCAACAACTTGGATACATGAAAGTTCAGAAAAAAATTAAGGGAAAAACATGTAAGAAAAATCACGAAAAAATCACTATCCCAACATCACAAATGCACGAAAGAGATTAAACTACTCATGGAAAAAGAAAACAACAAAAGGAATTCCATTGAAACCAATGATGCAAGAAGTAATACAAAGTAAAAAATAGCTTAAAACCAAGGCTTTTCTTCCTGCAAAAGAAGCTAGTTCCTCTCTCATACAAGCTCCTCTTAAAGAAAACAAAGAAAAATTACTTAGAAGCTTTCTCCCTCAAGGAAGACGAAGAAGAGCTTCTAGGGCACTCCAAAGAACTATCCCTTGCAGTAAACCCTAGCCTCCTGATGGTCGAAAAGTTGTCGTTAGGTAACTCAGTCAATCACACGAGTATACGTGCCAAGTAATATACGTTATCAAATTCCACATATTGATTCAATGAAGAAAGGTTTAATAATCATTCTCGGCAGAAAATCTCTTGTTTACTAACTTTGAGAACCTAGCTTAGTGTTATCACAACAAATAGTTAAAATCCTAAAATCCTCATAGAAAATCAATCATGATCGCAAAAGTAGAGAGAGTCTTGGTGATCTTCAAAAGTGATGTGGCTCATGTATTTGTGACTCAAGTGTCATGGTATTTCATTGCTTTCTTTAATGTTTTTATGTGATATTTGTCAACTAGAGATATGTTTTCTTCTTAGGCCTATTCATAGGTAAGAAGAAGAATAAAAAAGACATGAAGTTAAGTTTTACTTAACCTCATGATGTTTCCCATGATTCATCCAATCCCTTATCTACGTTGCAAAACCCTACTAAAATATCTCTATTATAATAGTATTTTTTGGTTAACCTCTTCATTCCATTAAGCAATTGGAAGAAGTCATAGATCACATAAGATATTAGCATTTTAATTAGCCATACTAAGATTAAGGGAAATCTAAAAGGTTAAAAACTAGCATATAGGCATGAAATCTCAAAAAATATTACATGGAAAACATTTTTAAAAACCATAATAAAACCACCATATATACATCATAGAGAAAATAAAAAGAATTTATCCACACATAGTAGAGAAAACCACAGATAAAAAATCCATACAGATCATATTGCAACGGTAACAAATAATAGTAAAACATACACTCAATACTTGTTATCTTCACAAGGGCAGAAGTTCTATGTCTCACATACATAATCTCTCAATAATATCAAGAACAAAGAGGAGGAATAGAAGGAAAAGCAGTCCCATAAGGTTACAATCCAAGATAGGAAGAAAGCCCTAAGAGAGAACTCTTTTTCACCAAAAAATCTTTCTACTTGCAGTCTCCAACCACCCAAGATCCTCTGACTCAAGTCCTTATGTTTTCTCTTAAATCCTAGATCCAAACTCACAAGGAAGCTCTTCCCTTTTTGAGGAGGGGCCTTGGTGGCAAAGTCACACCTAATTCACATGTCTAACCCAATGTTGGACAAATATTCAAGCCAGGTTAGCATGACTACACCCAAATTTGACGTAACAAAGCTGCACTCAGTGTGACAACCAATAAATTGGACATATTTAAGGCACTAATACAGAGCGGGTAGTGAAATTAATTCACTTTAACACAAGCATATGCCAAGTATCCCTTCTTGCTTTGGTCGGTTTCATGCTCTATGAGCGTGTTTAACCCCTAGAACCTACAAAATAATACAAACAAACATTCATAAGCATAATATCATGATAATTAATGAAACAATTGTAGAATTTAGACTAGACAACACTATCCAACGTTTTCATGCCATAAAAACTTTTTAACCTATAAAAGAGCAGCTCCATAAACGTCAATATCCTCTGCCAAATGTAGACTGCTTTTTGTTGTATCAAAGGGTTAGATTCTTTATTATTTGAAGTCCTAAAACCAATGGCAAACTTGAGAGTTTCCCTCTCCCTTTAAGAGCATGAGGTCCTTCCACATCATTTGGTGGAGCTTCTATTGCTAGAGGCACAATTCTTTCATGACCAGAGCTTTTGTGGGATGAAGTCGAATAGGAAAATCTCAAGAGACAACTTCAACCATCATGGTGGTAAGATTAATTAAGGCCATCATTATTTCACTTACTAGATCCCCATAGGTCTTTGTGTTAAAGGCTTAAGACCATGCCTTGTGTTAGAGGAAAACTTTTGGTTTTGTTTCCCTCTTTGTCACCCACATATATCCTTCATGTGCTATGGTGGTAAGCTCCTTTTTTGTTTGAGTGCCTTAGCATAAACTTTGAGTGTAAAAAAACTATAAAGATTCTCTTGATAGTGTTACAACACTATTCATATAATGCACTATAAACCTTTTCTTGATAACAATACAACATTATTTCCACATGCATGATGACATCATTATTAGGTTTATGATCGATGCCTGAGTGCTACTTACCAACACCACAATGCATGAATTTTGGTCACTAGGCTTTGACATTATTTTCAATGCCAAAACCATATGAGATGTTTTTTTTTTATTGGCGCCAAGCTACAATGCTATTCTTAGAATGGAGGCCCCATGCCTCAAGCTTTTTGAGCCGAGAAATAAGATTTTAATCTTGACAGCATACCCTTAAGCTTTCACATATTTTGGCCTAGCATTATGACTATATTTTCAGAGCTATAACATTATAGTTGTTGTCCTTAAAGCTAAAGTACCACATCTCAATGCCACATTGCTAAAGCATGAGTCAAGAATTTTCATTCTTGTGCTATAGTACAATGACCATGGGTCATTTTGACTTTCTAGTCATTTTCGACAATTTCTTGAACATTTTTAAAATTAGTATTACTCACACATACATTAATCAAACAAAATTATAATTCAACGTCAAAATCAAGCCACAACACTAAAATGCTGACAAAAAACTATACACATAATTAAAGTTATAAGAGTTTCAAAGCAAAGTAAATCCAACACAATCACATTAAAAACATAATTAATTTAAAATAGTAGAGAGTCCAACTTCTTCAATTACTCTGCTTCATCTCCAGTACTTTCTCTTCCTTTAATATCTCCCATAGACTGATAATGGACGTACTAATTGTAGAAAGGTCGGTACGAGAATTGATCAGTCAAATTTTCATTGATCCATTCATTTTTCTCGAATATCTGCACCAAACTTGCTTCAATTATTCCAGTATGATCAAAGTTTCCTTCATTCTCCAATCTAAGTGATCAAAAAGCTAGTTAAGATTTCCTATTGCATTCATAGTACTCTGAAGTTCTCTTCCAGTTTTCTTCATTTTCTTCTCCAAAGCTATTGAACTTCCAATTGTATAGGGACTTAATGGTGTTAAAGCATGTGATGAATGATCTAAGATAATATCCAATGCTTCATTTCCATTCCCAATATAGTTTTTATCAATAGGAATCATGAGCTCCCAGGGTAATAATACTTTCTCCCAACTTTCATATGACACTTGAGATTGACTGCAAAGTAAAAAAATTGTAGAAGGATGCCCAAGTACATATATAGGCCCACTCATAATAATTCCCATAATATATTTTAAAATAATTAATCCCACATCAATGGGCTTTTCTATTTGAATGTAATAGTTTAAAGTTGCACTTTCTTTTGTAACTCTACTAATTTTCATGGTAGGAAGTAATTTTGTAGAGATGCAAAAAGGCCATGGTTTAGATATTGGATTAAGCAGTGAAACAGAGAAACCAACGTATCCCTCATCTTTGATTTCTCAATTATCATTTTCATCCGTTAGAAATTGGTATACATCTTGCATCATATTTCTCATTGGGATAAAATTCGTATAATAACAGATTGACACGCTTTCTATCATATACAAATCATTAATTCAAGGTGGAGTAATTGGTACAGCCTTACCTCGAACGAAAACGACTCCTTGGAAAATTCCATGTAAGTTAGCATAGAATTCCTTTACCACTGGTACAACAGCTGTAGCGGTAGTGTAGCATAGAACTTCCCAATGTCTATATGCTATGATTTTCTCAATCTGTGAACTTGGATTAATCAATCCATGATTGACAAAGCCTCTCTCCTTGATAAGTCTCTTCTTCATGATGACTTTGTCTTATAATCTCTGCGTGTCAAAACTGATACACTTTCTTCTATTGAAAACTCCATACCTTAAAGTATTTCTGGAATTAGAAGCCATGGATTTCAAAATTTGGAAGTTTCTAGTGATCCAAGGTAGTTTTCAGGCCTTTAAAAACACCTCTTGGTGGTTATTTTGGAGTGCAATCCCTCCAAAGTTCACCAAATTCATCTTGAACAGCAGGAACTGCTCGGAACGCTTTCGGTGCTCCCGATGGTGTTGTTGGCGCAATGGCTTGTGTAGTAGGGCATCGTCGACACCAGAGGCCGATGTTGCGTTGCTTCTTTTGATTCATTTCAATTCCAAATTTTCTTCCAAAACCAATATTTGTCTTAATTTATGATATATAAAATTGTGCAGCATCCAAAAATATTATTATTTCCTAATATATAAAACACTTATTAAACAAAATAGTAATATATTTAATATATATATATATATATATATCTGTGTGTGTGTGCGTGTGACTGTGTGTGTGTGTGTGTGTCTGTGTGTGTGTGTCTGTGTTGCCTCCTACTAAGCGCTTGGTTTAACGTCGTCAGCCTGAAGTACCATTGTTTAATCATGATGACTCAACATCCAAATTTTTTTAAATTGTGGCATGTGTTCTTTATAATAATGTTTCAATCGATGCCCTTTAAATTTAAATATCTTTCCAGTTTTAAGATCTTTAATAACAAAAGTTCCATTATGATAGCCTTTGATCACATTGAATGGTCCTAACCATCTAGATTTCAGTTTTCCTGGAAATAATCTAAATCTTGTATTATATAATAGAACTTCTTGTCCAGGTTCAAACTTCTTTTTTATAATCTTCTGATCATGCCAGATTTTCATTTTCTCTTTATAGATTTTTGCATTATCATATGCTTCATTTCTAATCTCCTCAAGTTCATTGAGTTGCAATAATATTTTTTCACCAACATCTTTTAGATTAAAATTAAATTCTTTAATA
>NEWO01000532.1:437879-450600 GCA_003013225.1 Phalaenopsis aphrodite | reverse complement strand
TTCCTTGATGTTGTAATTGATTTCCTTGAAGTTGTAATTGATTTCCTTGATTCTGTAATTGTTGACCCATGTTTAATATCAGCTCTTCCATAGATAACTTCTTCTCCTTAATTTGAGTATTACTGTTAAATCTTGGAGGATAAGAAGGTCTATAGTTAATATTTCACTAGTTGGATGAATTTCTTAATGGGTTCACTGAGTTGTTTGCACATTGTTAATTTGTAGAAGAATTGTTATTCTAATTAAAATTTGGATGATTCTTCCAACCTGGGTTATAATAGTTCGAATATGGGTTGTTGGGTCTATTAATAGCATTTAAGGTCTCATATAAAGGTTGAACATCCACAAATTGCCCAGATGAATTTTCTTCCATCATAGGAGGTGTTGAAGAATAATTCATCCCATAATGGTCTAATTTCATTGATATTACGGTAACCTGCGAAGCTAACATAGATATTGCATCAGAATCATTGATACTAGCTACTCTTTTAGGATTTACCCGCTCAGAGGGCCATTGAAAATTATTGATAGTCATTTCTTCTATTAATGAATAAGCCTCATCAAAAGGTTTTAACATTGAAGAACCGCCAGCCGCAACATCTATAATCGATCTAAGAGATCCCACTAATCCATTATAAAAAGTTTGAATTATTAACCAATCTGGTAACGAATGATGAGGACACTTCCTAAAAAGATCTTTAAATCTCTCTCAAGCTTCATATATTGACTCTCCATCAATCTGGTAGAATGATGTTATGTCATTTCTTAGTTTAGCAGTTTTGGATGAAGGGAAAAATTTGGATAGAAATTTCTGTGAAATTTTTCCCAAAGTTCTAATAGATCCAGGTGCTAACGAATTTAACCACATCTTAGCTTTATCCCTTAGTGAAAAAGGAAAAAGTTTAAGTCTAACGACATCGTTTGAGACTCTGTCATATTTAAAAGTAGCACATAGTTATAAAAAACTAGGGAGGTGTAAATTAGGATCTTCATTTGGTGTACCTCCAAATTGATTGTTTTGTACCATTTGGATAATAACAGGTTTAAGCTCAAATGAATTAGCAGATACATCAAGATTTTGGATAGATAAGTGAATCTCATCTGCTGTAGGATTTACATAATCTCTTAAGGGTATAGGTAGGTGCATATTTTCTATTCCGTGATTGTTCAGGTTGTTTTCAATTGTATCAGAATTTTTAGGTTCTCTTCTTAATTTTCTAATTCTTCCAACAGTGCGTTCTAATTCTAAATCGCAGTGTATAAGATATTCGGGTTCAAATTTACGAATACAATTTGGAATCAATACTTAGTAATTAACTTAAATATAAATATAAAAATAAGTTGCAATTTAAGTAAAAATTTTCTAATAATCCTAATTTATCTGTTACTATGATCGTGATTTTACTTACTCCCCGGCAACGACGCCAAAAACTTGACCGACTTTTTTGTAATCGACAAATAAAAGAATTTGATGGCGCTACTAGAAGATTTAATTTCCAGCAACGACGTCCAAAGACTTGAACGCGACTTTATAGATGTGTCTGATTTGATTAAGATGTATAATTATAATATTCAATAATGTTAAAGTCAAATATACGAATCGCTCAAGTAATATAGGGCTCTAATGGAGTCCTAGATATCGATCCCACAGGGAGTGGTTTAGAATTACAGACTAAGACTTTAGAAAATCAAGACTTTAATCACAACAACGACGTTCAATTTGCTTATCTGTCGCTAATAGACAATTGAAATAAATATATAATTTTAATAACTAATGAATAACTAATGATATAAAGTAGGGTTTAATTGTGATATTCAATATATAAGGAAGCATCCTTCTCCTTGTCAAGAAATTATAGTGAATGGATAAAATGAATTAGTTCAATTTATATTGTGTCAAATAGGAGCATACATATTCTTTACCCTTTGGTCCAGGCATAAAGAACATTGGCTAATCATATGCTTGGTTATTGATTCTGCGGCTAGGCTGAGAGGATACCGGCTCTCACTTTGGAGCTCCCACGTTCCCCTCACCTGAGGGCTAACATCTACACATCAGCACCCAAACGATAGAACTTAATTAGGGATTTTAGTCTGTCACTCTAAAATCTCCAATTCTTCGCCCCATAATAATATTTCCCTATTTATTTGCACTCAACTTTCAAGGGCTTTGACCTCCCTGAATCTTGGATGTAACCTTCACTTTAGTTGTAAAACTCAACATATTTTAACAAATCAATTGGTTAGATTGAAAGTAAATTAAGATCGAAGTGAAAAGATCATCACAATTTCTTAAACATTTTCATGGCTTCACCAATTCAAATCACCATTTCACAAATCTCGAGAAAAGAAGAAAGATAGAGAAAACTACTCAGAACTCATGGGGAAAACACAATAAAACTCAGAATTCATATATAAAATCAAAGTCATACAAACTGCAATAAGTAAATAACTTATCTCTAATTTCTCCCTAAGAACACTCCTCGAAGTTCCTTTGAATCTCATCCTTTCTTTACAGCACACAGAATTTTTCTTCGAAGTAGCAAGGAGGAAGAAATCTCTCACTTTCTCTCCACTCTTACAATCTCTCGAAGAATTCCTCACAATTGTTACACTCTAATGGTAACCTCCAAGGCCTCTTGCACTCTATATTCTTTAGACTCCCTAGACTCCTTAGACTTCTTAGACTCTCTAGACTCTCTAAACTCTCTAATCTCTCTTCTATTTTCAGCCAAAATGTTCTTTTAAAGTTATAGATGAGCTTTCCCAAGAGTTGCCTAAGCATCCCTTCAAAATTTGGCCTCATCCAAAGCTTGAGTAGGCATAACCGTTGATCTCGCTGTCGTCGGCGTCGAGGGCGCCATCGGCGGGCTTCTAGAGAATTTTTGTCCTGTAGTCTCGAGAAAATATCATCGTCGGCCTAGTTCAAATCTTCACATTTTGGTCATTTTCTCTCCAAATTTGCTCCTTTTTGCATCTTTTTGCTCCAATGACCCTAATTCATCATTCCTGCAACAAAACATAAAAAAATTCCTTTTTTTAAAGTGCAATATCATCAAAAACAATATAAAATAGGTATGAAAATCTCAACATATTTTTCTTTGGTTAGTACACAGTGAGTTAGGCTTTCCCAAGCATTATCTGAAATAGGATATATAATTCTAGCATCTAACCATTTTAAAATCTCTTTTTTAACAACTTCTTTCATTATTGGGTTCAATCTTCTCTGAAGATCAGCTTTAGGTTTATGTTGTTCGTCTAATAAAATTATGTGCATACAACTTGAAGGACTAATTCCTTTAATATCTGTTAAAGTCCATCCAAAAGCTTTTTTATACTTTTTTAACATTTCTATCAACTTTTGTTCTTGAATCTCACTTAACTTCGAAGATATAATAACCAATAATGTAGATGAATTTTCTAAAAATACATACTTTAAATGGGTAAGCAATATCTTTAATTCAAATTCAGGTGGTTTAACCAATATATATAAATTAAAAGTTAAAATTCTTATTTTCTTCAAGATCAAGCTTTTGGTTTTGTTGCAAAGGAAATATAAGTGAAATATAATCTGAATTATTATTGTAGTGTGTATATTAGTAGTATCCAGAGATCAAGTTTTTGGCACCGTTGCCGAGGAGAAATTGATTTTAAAAGCAAATTTTTATTTTTAGAAAGTTTTTTTTTAACTTTAAGTTATCATATCTTATTTTATTTTATTTTGTTTGTTTTATTTTATTTTATTATATGTTAGTGTATGCGTAGTTCAGGTTCTGAAGGACTAGTGCCCTACGATTCTGCATTAGAAAGAACTATTAGAAAAATTGAAAAAATAAAAAAAAATTATAAATTTTAAAAAATCCAAAAAAATTACAGAAATGACAGACCAAAATAATCAAAATGCTGAAATTCATCAATAGTTTAGACCTTTAATAGATTATGCCAACCCTACTGTAGATGAACTTCATAGTAGTATTAAAAAACCTACTGTAGTGGCTAATTCATTAGAGCTTAAATTTGTTATTATCCAAATGGTATCAAATAATCAGTTTAGGGGATCACCAACTGAAGATCCAAATTTACATATTGTCAATTTTCTAGAATTGTGCGCTACATTTAACTACGATGGTATATCAGATGATGTCATAAGATTTAGGTTATTTCATTTTGTCACTGAGGGATAAAGCTAATATGTGGTTGAATTCGTTAGCACCTAGATCTATCAGAACTTGGGGTGATTTAGCACAAAAATTCCTTGCTAAATATTTTCCACCATAAAAAATTGCAAAGCTTAGAAATGATATTACATCTTTTAATCAGTTTGAAGGAGAATTTATTTATAAAGCATGTGAAAGATTTAAAGAACTTATAAGAAAGTGTCAACATCATGCTATACCAAATTGGTTAATAATTCAAACTTTTATAATGGATTAGTTGGATCTCTTAGATCAATTATCGATGTCGCTGTTGGCGGTTCATTGATGTCGAAACCATTTCTTGACACTTATACTTTAATTGAAGAAATGGCTACCAATAAATTTTAATGGCCTTCTGAGAGGGTAAATCCTAAGAAAGTAGCCAATATTCATGAAACTCATGCATTTACCATGTTAGCAAATCAAGTTGCTGCAATTTCAAGAAAGTTAGACCAATTTGGAATGATTTTTTCTCAACCAATTTCTATGATTGAAAAGAATTCATTAGGCCAAATGGTAGATTCTCAAGCATCATTAGAAACTTTGAATGTCATAAATAATAAGCAGAATAACCCATATTCAAATTATTACATTCAAATTATTATAACCCAGGTTGGAAAAACCATCCCAACTTTAACTGGAATAATAATTTGGGTGGTAATAATCAACAATGGGGGAACAACCAACGAAACTCGTTGAGAAACTGGAACAACCAAGGGAATAATAATTATAGATCTACTTATCCTCCAGGTTTTAACAGTAATACACAATTTAAGGAGAAGAAGTTGTTTATGGAAGAAGTGGTGTTACAAATGTGAAATCAATTACAAAGTCAAGGAGCTACAATTAGAAATATTGAGAATCAACTTGGGCAAATAGCAAATTAATTAAGTAATAGATCCCAAGGAACACTTTCTAGTAATACTGAATAAAATCCAAAAGACCAAAATAAAGAACAAGTAAAAGCCGTTCAACTTAGAAGCGGAAGAGAGTTGGAAGGTTGGGTTCAAAAAAAAATTGAAGTAGAGAGAAAAGAAATTGAAGAATCAAAAGAGGGCCCTCCAAAAGATTCTGAGAAACTTATTTCTCCACTAAAAATTGATTTGAAAAAACCACCACCTCCATTTCCTCAGAGACTTCGTCAACAGAAGTTAAATAAAAAATTTTCAAAATTTCTGGAAATATTTGAGAAGCTTACAATTAATATTCCATTTGTTGAAACCTTAGAACAAATGCCGAGTTATGTAAAGTTTATGAAGGATATTCTCAACAGGAAAAGAAAGTTTGAAGATAATGAGACTGTTGCACTTAGTGAGGAGTACAATACGATAATTCAGAAGAAGCTTCCTGAAAGCTTAAAGATCTTGGTAGCTTTACAATTCCATGTACAATAGGAGACAAATTTTATGAGAAAGATTTATGTGATTTAGGTGCAAGCATTAACATTATGTCATTATCAATATTTAAAATATTGAGATTAGAAGAAATAACCCTTACTACTGTAACTCTGCAGTTAGCGGGTCGTTCGATAACATACCCTAAAGGAGTTATAGAAGTTGTCCTAGTGAAAGTGGATCAATTTATCTTTTCTGTTGATTTCATTGTGCTAGATATGGAGGAAGATAAAGAGATACCTATCATTTTGGGGAGACCTTTCTTAGCCACATGAAAAACAATGATAGATGTGTAGAAAGGGGAATTAACAATGTCCGTCAATGATCAAACTGTTACTTTTAACATTTCAAAATCAATGAAATACCCTGCAAAAGGTAAAGATAATAAATGTTATAGGATGGATGTTATAAGATATCTAAGTGAATTTCATTTTAGAACTACTTATGAAGAAAAATCTGAAGAAAAACATTTGGAACATGAGCAAGAAGATGAATTAAATCAATATGAAGATCTTTTTAAGAAAAAATCAAACTATATTTGAGAATGTTTTTAAGTTTTGTACACGATAGACAAAGATAAGTCATTTTGTTCATCTATTGAAAAACCTCCAGAACTAAAGTTGAAGTTACTTCCTGATCATTTAAAATATGCCTTTTTAGGAGATTCCTCTACTTTACCAGTTACAATTTCCACAAAATTAATGATGGAAGAGGAAGAAAGGTTGATGAAGATTTTGAAAAATTTTAAGAAAGCTTTTGGATGGACAATTGCTGATATTAAAGGAATCAGTCCTTTAATTTGCATGCATAGAATTCATATGGAAGAGAACTACAAACCCATGGCTGATCCGAAAAGGAGATTGAATCCTGTTATGAAAGAAGTTGTAAAGAAAGAAATTTTAAAGTGGTTAGATGCTGGAATTATCTACCCTATTTCAGATAGTGCATGGGTTAGTCCAATTCATTGTGTTCCAAAGAAAAGATGAGTAAATGAACATAATGAGTTAATACCTACTAAATAAGTTACATTGTGGCGAATATGCATTGATTATTGAAAATTAAATCTTTCCACTAGGAAAGATCATTTTCCATTACCCTTCTAGATCAAATGTTAGATAGACTAGCTGACATAAAAACTTTTGTTTTTTGGATAGATATACTGGTTATCACCAAATTCAAATATCTCCTGTGGATCAAGAGAAAACAACGTTTACTAGTCCTTATGGTACTTTTGTTTTTAGAAGAATGTCTTTTGGTTTATGTAATGCCCCTGCTACATTTCAAAGATGTATGACGGCAATTTTTTGTAATTTAATTAAAAAAAGAATTGAAGTATTCATAGATGAATTTTCAGTGTTTGGAACTTCATTTAACTCATGTTTAGAACATTTATCCAAAGTTCTTAAGTGCTATGAAGAAACAAATTTAGTCCTTAACTGGAAAAAATGTCAATTTATGGCGGCAGGAGGAATTGTATTAGGACATCAAATATCAGAAAATTGTATGGAAGTAGATCTTGTTAAAATTCAAGTGATCGCTAATTTACCTTATCTAATAAATGTAAGGGAAATTAAGAGTTTTTTATGACATGTTGGATTCTACATAAAATATATTAAAGACTTTTTAAAGATTGTTAAGCCTTTATGCCATTTACTGGAGAAAGATTCAATTTTTAATTTTAATGAGGAATGCCTAAAAGCTTTTAAGTTGTTAAAAGAAAAACTAATCACTGCACTAATTATAGTTTCACCAAACTAGGAAAATCCTTTTAAATTAATGTTTGATGCTAGTGATTATGCTATTAGAGCTACTTTAGGACAAATATATGATAAAATTTTCAAAGTTATTTACTATGGTAGTAAAACTCTTAATGAAACTAAAAGTAATTATGCAACAACTGAAAAAAATTTATTAGCAATAGTATATGCTTTTGATAAATTTAGATCATATTTAATTGGAACTCATTGTATTACATACATATCATTTTGCTATTAAGTATTTAATGAAAAAGAATGATGCTAAACCTAGACTTATAAGATGAATTCTTCTTTTGCAAGAATTTGATTTTGTAATAGTAGATCAGAAGGGAATTGAAAATTAAATTGCTCATCATTTGTCCAGGTTTGAATTAGAAAAGCCACTCTGTTTTAAAAATGAAATTAATGAATATTTTCCAGATGAAAAGTTGTTCATTGTTAATGAGTGGTGTTCCGACATTGTGAACTTTACTTTTAATGATATTATACCCTATAGAATGACATATAAATTGAAGAGGAAACTTATTTCTGAAGCCAAGACTTATTTTTGGGATGACCCATTTTTATATAAACAAGAAAAATGATCTGATTATTTGAAGATGTGTACCATTATAAGAAACTTATGAGATTATCCAAAAATGTCATAATTCTGATTTTGGGGGATATTTTGGTGTTGATAAGACAACATACAAAGTTTTACAATCTGGATTTTATTGGCCTACAATTTTTAGAGATGTTAATGCTTATATCAAAACTTGTGATAGATGTCAAAGAGTAGGCAATAATTCTAGAAGAAATGAGATGCCCCTCAATTATATGCTAGAAGTTGAAATATTTGATGTTTGGAGATTAGATTTCATGGGGTCATTTACACTATCTTTCAAAAATTTATATATTATGTTAGCAGTGGACTATGTATCCAAATAGATAGAAGTTGTTGCTTTACCTCGATGTGATGCTCAAAGTGTTGCAAAATTTTTTAAAATGAATATATTTTGTAGATTTGGGATGCCGAGAGTTATCATTACTTTACTGACGAGGGAAGTCATTTCAGAAATGTCATAATGGAGAAATTATTAAAAAAATATAATATAAATCATAGGATTGCTACTGCTTATCATCCTCAGATAAGTGGTTTGACTGAATTATCCAATCCAAAAATTAAAAAAATTATGGAAAAATCTGTGAATCCAACAAAAATGTATTGGTCAGTCAAACTTGACTATGCTTTGTGGGCTTATAGGACTGCATACAAAACTCCTATAGGAATGTCCCCATATAGGCTAATATTTGAAAAAGCTTGTCACTTACCAGTTGAACTTGAGCATAAGGCATATTGGGCGATTAAAGATTTCAATTATAGTTTGAAAGATGCTAATGAGAAAAGATTATTATAATTAAATGAGCTTGAAGAGATAAGGAATGAATCTTATGAAAGTGTCAAAATTTATAAAGAAAAGATGAAGATGTGGTACGATCGAAGCATTCTTACTAAAAAAATTTTAGCTAGGGCAACATGTTTTGATATATAATTCAAGGTTAAGATAATTTCCGAGCAAACTTAAGTCCATGTGGATGGGCCCATTTATTGTGATTAAAGTTTTTCCTTATAGAGCTGTGGATATTAAAGATCCTAAGTATGAGAAAATCTTTAAAGTTAATGGACATGGACTGAAACCTTATTTTATAGGGGATCAACATAAGTTTAATGATGGAATGATGTTGGGTCAACCAGAGTAAGCATTGGTTACGTCGGGCTGACGACGTAAAACCAAGCGCTTTGTGGGAGGCAACCCATTGTTATCACTGTGTTTTTATTTTGATTGTTGTTTTATGTGTGATTAAGAAAATTTGGGGTAGTATTTTTTAGACTATTATGTGTTAGTATTGATTTTAAGATTTTATTTAGTGATCTAGACATGTTAAAATGAGAATTTGGACATTAAGTTGACCAGTGCAAAAATGTGCACTGGCGCTTAAGTGCCAAATCCGGCGCTTAAGCGCGGCAGTTTAAGAACATGTACGAAATTAATATTCTAGAAGGGAAAACTGCCTAGAAGTTTGCAAAAACGTGCCAAGGCAGTTTCTAAATGTGTTTTGGAGTTATTGGAAGGATTTACGCCTATAAATAGAAGGGTTTAGTGAAGGAATTTCACCCAAATCATTTCTAGCCCTAAAGTCTAAGAGAGAGATAGATTTTAAGATGATTTCTTCATGGGAGATGGATTTGAAGAAGAAGGAGGAGACCATGAGAAAGAAATTCATTAGTCAAAGTGCACAAGATATGTATAACAGTTTCTTAGCAGTTAGTATTGAAGGGATATCAGAGAGGATCAACAAAATTGAAAATACCATGTCTGTATTGGAGACTAAGGTATTGGAGATTCATGTACATCTTGAGCAAATTGGATGGCAATTGAAAATGCAATTTAGACACACTGGTTATATAGAGGAAGCAGATACGAAGATGTTTCTTAAGCAAAAGTGGATTGAAGAAGATTGCATCAGAGCATGTCACAATCGTTCGTTTTATCAACTTTATATTCCACTTGCCCCAGGAGAGACTAATGAAATACTTGAATTTGTTCCTTCTAATGTAGATTGGAATAAAGTTCTATGTTTGAAGTTATATTTTTTTTTTTGTTTAAAGTCATTGTCTTTAAGTGTTTTAGTATTTAAGACTTGCTTTTAATGTTTGTGTTACTTAGGTGTTTAATTGTGAAAGATTGTTAAGTATTTGTATTTAGGAAATTTTTCTCATCCAAGACTATTTGGAATGAGAACTAAGTGTTGAAATGTATTTGTACTCGTTTGTGAATTAATATGTTTGTTTGTGTGAAATTGTGTGTTGTTTTTGCCTCGAATTGAAATAGTTATTAAGGAGAATTTTGAGATAAAGGAAAGTTACAAGAAGTTGAAAATAGTAATTTAAGTGCTTTGAGACCATTTAGGGGTGGTTTACTTTAGGCAAATATTGCATTTTAATTTAATTTAAAATTTTTGAAAATCGTTCACTGGTGCCTAAGCACCACATCTCATGCTTAAGCGTGATCAAACCCGAGAGGCAGGCGCCTAAGTGCCACTTACCCGCGCTTAAGCGCCGGTTCATGAAAACCAGTTCGCGAACAGTTAAAAGTGAATTTTTGAGCCAGAAATCACCATTTTTAACGCCACTGTCACCTTCTTCCTCTCGAGTTTGTGATTTTTTAGGGCTATAGCACATCTAAAGTGAATATTTCTTGGTGGAATCAAGTGAAATTTGCTAGATATAAGTTCTTTGAGGTAAGAGCTTTACTTCTATGTAAAAATTTTGGATTTTCACCATGTATTTTGAGCACATTTGGAGAAATTTGAAAATTCACTATTCATGGTGAAAAATGAGGAAAAATCTATGGAAATTGCATTGGAAGTTTAGTTTGTGCTTTTGGAAGTTTAGCTTAGTGATTTAAACTTGAATTTTGAAGTTATTGTTGGAATTTATCAAATTTGTAGAATGACACCAAGAATGAAGAGAAGCAAAGGCAAAGACCCTTTCAATTCGAGTAAATATTTTAGTTTAACAGCTTAAGATCAGTATAGTGATGCGTTGCATTCATGCAAACTGATTCAGGAGCGATGTTTTAGAAATTTGGGTGGAGACGTGGAAGATTTAATTGTTTGCCCATAGTGGGAACAATTCTGTTGTTTCTCTACTATGGTAGTTATATCTGTTGTGAGGGAGTTCTACGCAAATCTCCCCGAAGCTGAAGAAAATCGAGTCATGGTTCGAGGGAAGTTGGTACCCTTTTCGCAAGAGGTAATCAACATGTTTTACCATTTACCATCGGATACGTTATGGATTTATGCAAATTATAGTTCTACTGAGGCGGAATTAGACGAGATTATTTCTTACTTGACTGTTGGGAGAGGACTTTGGAAGAAAACTAATGAAAGGGGAGTTAACTTCCCAACTTCAAAGTTATGTGCACCTTCAAAGGCCCGACACTATTCATTTCTACTCGTCTGCTTTCGACCAATCATCTCAGTGAAGTGACCAGAGAAAGAGTGACATTGAACTATTGTATTCAAGAGGGAAAGCTCATCAACATTGGAGCTTTGATCTGTCAAACTATCATCAGTTATGCTACAGTTGTTACAACTGCAGGTCTGGGATTTACTTCCTTGATCTTTTCATTGTGTGAGCAGACTGGAGTTAAATATGATAGTTGGGAGGAAGTGTTATTACCTCTAAAGCCCATCACTAAGGTGAATGTGAAGACTTATTCTGAGCATTCAATTTTTAGCTGAAGAGGAGGATTTTCTAGAAGCTATGGAATGGAGACGTCTGCTGCTTCTACATCTAGACCATCTACCTCACGTGCTTCTACATCTCGAGGTGAGTCTACTAATACCGGAGATGAGTTATTAAAGAAGATGATGGATAATATCAATTTTACCGTTGATAAGGTGCAAAATTTAGAGCATTTTGCAGATCATACTGATAAGTATAATGGGAGAAAGAGTGATTATGAAGAGAAATTCCACTCATCTTTGGAGAGCCTTATTAGAGGTGACCTAGTAGTGCAATTTCCTCCATATCCTCGATATCCTGATTATGAGCTTGTAGAAAAGTGGTATAGCGGTGATTCTGAGGATGAGGAGTGGAATTGAGATATTTTTATGTTTGTTTATGTTGAAGACTATGTGATGTAGTACTGCTACATTTGTTTTGTGTTGATTTGGACTATGTACTATATTATGTTTGGGACCTTTTATATATTGTGATGTTGTGTCTTGTTAGTGGCCTGTTTTAACATTCTTGGGTAGTAACTGTTAATGTGTGTTTAATACTATTTTAGTTAGATTAGAATTAAACTTGATTCTATGTCTTTTGAAAAGTTTAAAAATCTAGCTAACTTAGATCTTAAATTTAAATTTCTGAAACTGCTACCTTGTATTTTTCTTTTATCATGTTAGTTAGTTTGTTTTTATGCTAAGATCGTGAAATCAGGTTAGTGTGTTATTATACTTTTATGTTTATATCCACTGCTTAGAAGTTTATTGAATCTCAACATGTTAAATTGAAATGAAAATATAGAAAATTTGATCAAAAATTAATTTTACTCATGTTTTTAGTTTTATACTTGTATCATTAGGGTTTTAAAATTTCTGTTATTATGTTATTTTAAATTTTCATTCCTGCTTATATATATCTGATGTTAAACTGTTTAATCTGTTAAAAATTTAAGTTTGGGGGGATGAAAAATATTTTTAAAATTGGAATTTTATTTGTTCTCAAATGTGCTACAAGTGAATTTGATTTGAAAAGAAAAAAAAATTGATTATGTATATGAAGTTATATTAGGGAAGTAAAATTTGATTTTAGAAATGAGTA
>NEWO01000532.1:349772-417820 GCA_003013225.1 Phalaenopsis aphrodite | reverse complement strand
TGTTTGAAATAAAAAATAATAAATTAATAATAATAATAATAATATATTAATATACTATATTAGTAATATACTAATATAGATATTATATATTTATATAATATAAGTTATAGAATTAATATAATATATTATTTATATATATTAATATTAGGGATGTCAAACTGTGTCGTCGTTCGCGAATTGCTTGTGTTATGCTCGTGTTCGGCTCGTTCGATAAGAAACAAACACCAATAATTTCAAACACAAGATTATTTCAAACAAACTAAGTTTCAAACGAACCGAACACAAACACAAATGTTCGTGTTCGTGTTCGGTTCGATTACACCCATATATATTAATTAAAAATAAAATGAAAAAATATAAAAGAAAATTGGATTGGAATTTTCATCTGTTAAAATTAAAATTTAGGTGTTAGGTATGCATGTAAGTTTCTCAAATTTAAAACATTTACTTATATATTACACAATTCTTATATTTTTATAAATCTAATATTTAAACTTTAATTTTGCATGCATATTGCCTAAATTTTTGATATTATATTGAAAGCATTATTATTATTTAAAAAAAATAAATATAAATTTTTATGTCTAAATTCTACGACAAAAATTATAATATAAATATCAAAGTTAATTTATTAGCATCCACCTAAATTATCTAAGCAAATAAATTTATTTTTAAAACTAAAACAATAAATCGAAATTATTTAAATAAATTAAAAATATTTTATAAACTATGAATTTTTAAAATAAAATTAAAAATTATTCAATTTTTAATTTTAGCAAATTTATCCAAAAATTTAAAGTCATAGCTGCATGAATAAAAAATTCTATAAAATGATTCAATTCAATTAAAAAAAAATCAAATCAAATATAATTAAAAATTTTTAATTCATATTTAAATTCTAACAAAAATAATTAATAAATGCTTAAAATCTTTATTTCTTCTTCTTCCTTCCAACAACCTCTGCAAGTCTCGCTGCTGTTCTCCTCTTCTTCTTCCTCAACGCAAGACTTCACATTTGGCCCATTTGTTCCGCGATGGATCTCTCAGCCTCCTCCTCTTCTTCTTCCGACCGTATTTCACGTCGCGCCGCCGTCATCATCCGCCATCTCGGCCAGAATCCGGCGTACGGTTTCCCACCGCTCGAGCTCTCTCCTTGTATCAGCTATTCACCGCCGGAGAGCTCCGCAAAAGTGAGTTTCGACGACAGGGAGCTGCGGCGGCTCTTAGACGGCCACGATGTGGAGGCGAGGGACTGGGTTTTTCGACTCATGGAAGAGAGCTCGCTGTTCTGCCCCCGACGGCGGGGCGGAAATCAGGTGTTCGTAGCGCCGGATTACAACCAATCGATGGAGCAGCAGAGAGAGATTACGATGAGCAGGATCCAGTTTCTTCTCGAGCACGGAGTGTTCAATGGATGGCTGACTGGTTCGGGGGCGGATTTGGAGATGAGGAAGTTTGCCTTGCAGGAGTGCCTGGGATTATACGATCATTCGCTGTCTGTTAAGCTTGGCGTTCATTTCTTTCTTTGGTGAGTCCTCTTAATAAAAAATTGGGGAAGAATAATATAAGATTACTTTGCAAATCTATCATGATCTGCATTGGATATTCCCACTTTTGTTTTCATTTCTTTCCTACAATCTGTAGATTTATGTTAAGTTAGAAAAGTTTATGTTTATCCCCTCTGGTGAGTTTCGTTGGGAATATAGAGTTTCTAGGGCTTTTTGGAATTTATGCCTTTCCGTCCAGAAATTCAATCTTGTAGTTGTTTTGTGCGGCAAAACTTCGGATCGTTTTACTGCACTTTCTGCAGATTCTGAATTCAAAACAGGCACATATACATGTTGCTGAACGTATAGAAATTTTAATTGACGACAGGGGTGGGGCGATACAATTTTTTGGCACTAAACATCACCATGACAAGTATTTGAAGGATACTGAAAATTATCTTATCAAGGGTTGTTTTGCGATGACTGAGTTGGGGCATGGAAGCAATGTAAGTGAAGCTCTATTTTAATTTTATTACTTGGTATAACTTTGTTCTAAGAGATATCTAAACAGTTGTTGTTCCTGGCTGCCTCCAGGTACGAGGAATTGAGACAATGGCAACCTATGACACAATCACACAAGAATTCATCATTAATACTCCTTGTGAATCAGCTCAGAAGTATTGGATTGGTGGTGCTGCTATGGTTAAAAGAAAAAAACTTTTTTTTTTTTTTGTAATTTTGATTTTAAGTTTTCGAAGCATAAGGCTTATGAATCTTCCAATGTTTTTTTCAGCATGCTACACACGCAATAATCTTTTCTCAGCTCCATATTAATGGTACCAGTCAAGGTGTCCATGCTTTTATAGGTCAGATCAGAGATGAAAATGGAAATATAATGCCGAATATCCGCACTGCTGATTGTGGCCATAAGATTGGTTTGAATGGAGTTGATAATGGACGAATATGGTAGAATTTTAGAAAAACTTTTTTGATATTGTGTGCTCCTTCAAATACTTTTGTGTAAAATCATCTGAGAAGTTTTGTTTAACTAGGTTTGACAATCTTCGAGTTCCTCGGGAGAACTTGCTGAATGCAGTTGCTGATGTGCTACCGAATGGACAGTATGTAAGCGCGATAAAAGACCCTGACCAGGTAATGATGCTTAATAACTCTTAGTTTCTGTTGATAAATCATCAGAACAGCTTTAATTTTTAAAATTTTGTATGTTGCGCCTGGTGCTGAAGTCCAAAAAACTTCTACTACTCTTTTGTATTATAATTAACTTTGTCAAAACCAGAGATTTGCAGCTTTGTTGGCCCCATTGACATCTGGTCGTGTCACCATCGCTGCTAATGCTGCTTATGTATCAAAGGTTTGTTATATTTTCTATTTTGACAGCAAATGTGTTTGTTTTTATGCACCTTAGTTTGCAGAATAATGCTGATATTGTATATATATTTATATCTTTTTATTTTATTTTTCTTTCTTTTAGATGGCTTTAGCAATTGTTGTGAGATATTCTCTCACTAGACGAGCATTTTCTGTTTCACCAAGCGAGCCTGAGACTTTGCTTCTGGATTATCCTAGTTATCAGCAGCGCCTTCTGCCACTCATTGCGAAGACGTAAACATTAGTTTTGTTGTTCGCAAAATAGCATTTTGTGTCATCAATCTTTTGAAAATCATATAAATTTGATCTCTCCCTCTTTAATGGTTTTATTTGCCATCTTTAATAGCATATTATATATTATTTTCATTTATTCAAGAGCTTTAACTGGTCCTGCAGATGTGCAATGAGCATTGCTGCCAATTACCTGAAGGATATATATGTAAATAAATCTCCCGATACAAATAAGATAATACATGTATATTCTAGTGCTTTCAAGGCAACATTTACCCGGCAAAACATGAAGACACTTCAGGCAAGTGAAACCTTAAGACATATCTTCATGTGTTTTTGGAGTTTTATTTTGAAATTTTAGATTCTGTAATATCAGGAGTGTCGTGAAGCCTCTGGTGGACAAGGCTTAAAGACGGAAAACCGTATCGGGATACTAAAAGGTGAATTTGATGTGCAGTCGACTTTTGAGGGAGACAACAACGTGCTCATGCAGCAGGTACTGCGAATATAATATTACTATATCATACTTTCAGTTTTCCATCATCAATAAAATATTTATGTAATCAGGTTAGCAAAGCACTACTATCAGAATATTTATCAGCTCAAAAGAAGAAACAGCCATTTAAAGGGTTGGGATTGGAGCACATGAATGGTCCTTCCCCAGTTATTCCAGCTAGTCTGACTAACCATGCACTTAGGAGCATTGAATTCCAGGTAATATGTTGATTTAATTTCCCAACTATGTACCATTTTTCTTTTCATACAACTGATTCCCTCTCTTCCAGAATGATGTTTTCTGTTTACGAGAGAGAGATCTGCTGAAACGCTATGCTGCCGAAGTCTACCAATATCAACATCAAGGAGAAAGTAGAGAAAGTGCAGTCCTTCTGGTAAAGATTATTCTCATTTACTGTTCTTTTATAAGGCCAAAATACTATTTACGTGGGGTTAGTTTAGTCTTACAGTTTGCACAAGTGTCAAATTAGTCCCCAAATTTTGAGGACTAAATTGACACTTACATTTACTCTGAGACTACAATGACTCTCTGCGAAGAGTTACAGGACTATGTTGGCACTTTTCTGCTTCTTTCATATTTAAAGTCATATTATTCAACGCAGTAATCCTTATCATGCTTTTCCTAAAATGTTAGAGCTATCAACTTGCCGAAGATTTGGCAAGGGCATTTACCGAACGAACTATACTGCAATTCTTCGCTGAAAAAGTGAAATCTACCACGGGTCCATTGAAGGTAAAAATAGATTGATGTATAGAGAATGCAGTGAAATGTTTTTATGGAAACCATTATAGCTGATAACTTAAAACTCTACCAGGATGTGTTGGAGCTATTAAGATCCATGTATGCTTTGATATGTATTGAAGAGGATGCATCATTTCTTCGATATGGGTACTTATCACTCAGCAATGCTGCTGCTGTGAGGAAAGAGGTGATGAAGCTGTGTAGCGACCTAAGGCCTCATGCCCTGGCTGTGGTCAATTCTTTTGGCATCCCTGATTCTTTCCTTAGCCCAATAGCATTCAACTGGATTGAGGCAAATTCCTGGGCTTCATTAAAGGATTCTTCTTGATTATACTATGGAGCTTAGACGTTTAATATATAATGTCTGTATGTTAAAAATGATTTTAGTGATATTACTGTGAGTGGAATCTTGTTCCATTTGTTTCAGTATGAATAGCTTACCAGTTAAGTGTGATATGTATGGGATTTCTCTAGTTCTGCAAATAAAAAACAGTTTTATATTTGGTTCCATGTTCTCTAATTATTGAAAATGAGAAACATGCAAGAAATTCGTTGGTGAAGATGATGAAGTTGTTTTCTTCCTGTTAATTTATATTAGTTTGATATGATGTTCACATAACATGGTGGTGTTAATATTTGTCATTGTTTGCCATTGTTTTGGAAACGATTATATTTGAACACTTCATTGTGCAATGTGGGTACCTCAGCAGTAGATTCAAGCTTTTAGGAATGCGCTTGAATTCGGGCTTGTTTATCAATATCCTGTTCGAACTTGGCTCGAGTTCTATTTAGGCTCGGTTCATATAGAGATTATTTAGCTTATTAGCGTAGCTTGTTTACTAAAATAAACAAGCCATAATCGATCCTTAAAGCCTTATACGAGTTGCTTGTTCAGAAAAATAAATGAGTTTATGAAACAAAGTTTGTTGAGCTTAAAAATAAATGTTTAAATTATAATGAGTTTTGATAGAACTTTAATTAAGCTTCTTACTGATTTTGTTCATGAGCTTTAAAAACTTGAATGAATTGAACAACACGCTATTTAAGTTTGTTCATTTTGCAAAGCGTTCAAGCTCATTTGGCTACTTGAGAGATCATCAATGAGCTTTAATTAAGCCAAGTTATGAAATGTTGGTTTTATTTGCACACCTCAAAATTTATAATTGCTCTTGGTAATTTTGGCCTGCTACCTTTTCCTTTTTTTGCCTTGGTCAAGTGTATTTTTTATTTCATTCTAATTATTTTTCAAATTTCTCTTATTTGGTTTGATCAAACGCCTAATTTTATACAAACAATCATCTCTTAATTAGTTCTTTAATGATAACTTATAATTACACTTATATTATTTTATTGCAGTGTGTCTATGAATGTATGTATAATGGTTAAGTATTAAGAGGCTTTATTTTTCAAAACTTTAGGCCAATTCTTTTATCAAATGCATCATAAATAAAAACAAATAAATAATTTTTATTTAAGTTAAAATACAATAAATATAATATATTTGCATGACAGGATCATGACAACACGAATCTCGTAAAGAAAAGTGGATACACAACAAGATATGAGGATACTTACTCAAAGTACTAGTTTACTTTATTGGAGCTAATATAAATGCCAAGTTGAGACGAGTATGCCTCAAAATAAAAGTATGCCTCTTGACCAATCTCATCTACAGCTTAACCTTAGTCTTCGAACCACCTCCTTCGTTTGTCCGACACAGAGTTATTTCTTCGTTCAGCCTATTATGTCGATGGGCTCGCATACCAAAAGGAGAAAAGCATGTCATAGATGTATGTCATCAACATTAAAGGACGCACATTAAAAGAAATTGAATAAGATTTAAAACGATTAAATTTAAAAATAATAATAAAATTTTCAATTTAAAGTAGTACATAAAAATAATAATTCTAGTTTAATAAAAGATAAATATTAAAAAAAATTAAAATGAAATGATAATCTTAAAGCATGTATTTAAAGAAGTTTGATCAACATTTTAAACACAATCATAAAGTTTCAAAATTTATTAAATTTGTCACTTCTAAAAACACTTGGTTTATTTCCAAACTAAAACTTTTCATATTTACATATAAACAACTAAACTTTAATGTTGACATACATAACACTCATATGTAATATTGCATCAAAACATAACTATTGCTGAAAAATTAAAAAAATGAAATATAACTTTCCTTGATATGATTATGACACTAAAAGATTATATTTATAAAAATCAAAATCTCCATCTCATGAACAAAATAGTATTTAGCAGCTTTAATCAGGACCAAACTCTTCTTTTTTGGGCATTTACATGAATTCCATAACTCTTACCTATTTACATTTAACACCTAAACTTTCTTATTACATCCCACACACTCGAATCTTTAAAATCACATCAAAAATATCACAATTACTAACTTTCTAAAAAGGAAGTACACATTCTCACAAATAGACGACGACGGCAGTGCGTTATAAATGTAAAATATCAAACTTGACCAGTTAGATATGTAAACACATGAGATCTGTGTGGGTAGGTATGACAATGAGCCACAACAATTCCAACAATGCAATTGAGACAAGATGATAAAGATAAAGAAGCAAACAAACCAACCACAATAGTACTTAGAATCACAGATCAAAAGTTAAAATCAAAAGTTTTTTCTCACTGGAAATAATATATAGCACAAACTGGTCGCTACTCCTCCATTTGATGCTCTGGTTGGGGCTGGGAAACCTTGACTTTGATCTTTGGAAGGGTAAGAGAGGGATCCTCTTGAAGGGCGAGCGGTGCCTTGACCAAATGGATGCCTTGCTCCAGCTGTTTCGCCGCAGCCTGCAGCTCCATGGCTTTCTTCCCCTTCATCCTGTGACAGAATTAGAAAAAAATAAGTAAAAAAGCTAAATGGTTCTCAGAGTTTATTAATGTGTCAAATTAGTCCTTTGATATCTTTAATGGGGGCTGATATATAAACTATTTGAGCTCTTTTTAAAATATCTGGAGACTAAGGTTCAGTTTGGGGCAGCTTATCCGCTGCGGCGGAGTTTTGAAAACGCCACCTCACCATTTAGAAACTGCGTTTGAACAGCTTATCCAAAAACACGGTTGTTTTTTTACATCAAACGCGGAACGCGGGTCAAACTTCACGGTTCGTGTTTCCAGATATGCAGCTTATCTAGATCGCACCCTAAACTAATATTTTTACAGACTCTCAAACTAAAACGACCCCCTACAAATGAGTCATAGGACCATTTTTGGCACTTTTTTTCTAAAAGCCTAAGAGAATGGAATGGAAAATATGAGAAAACATATGAATAGCTTGTTAAGAATACAAACCTCATTGTATGATGTCTGGCCTCTCTAGCAACTCTTATCTTGTCAATCTTCTTTATAGCCTTGAGAGTTTCCTCGGCGACATTTCTATCATATCTCTCAGGCCTGTTTCGCTTTCTTTCAAACTCGAAGGTGGAATCCTGATATTGAGAAACAGCATTGCCAAGATGTTGTTAAAAAATAATGGCAAGCAATGCAGCTCACATTATCAATATGATCAAGGAATGTTAACCATGTGAAAAGTTATAAAATTTCGTGCCTGTGTCATATCCTTTCCATGCAAACGCCGATAAGCCTTCGTCCATCTCACCTTCCGAGGATTTCTCTTCATTTTGAAGTTCTTGTGACATTTTGATCTACAAAAGCGGAAGATCTGCAGGAAAATTGGGGGTTAAAATGGGAAGAGTTGGCGAATGATTAATTTATGCTGGAGTATATATTAAGTTCCAACAACGTAGTTATCTTTAACTTAAGAGGAACATATGCAGGGATGTTGAATATAGTTTATAGAGGGGTGCAATTTGTTGAATCTTTTGTGTTTACGTAGAATTAATCACCAAATTTAGTCTTAAATCCAACTATTTAAAATTTAACCTTATAAATCTTCAATATCATTCATTGGTGTTTAGTGTTTTTAAATTAATAAATTTATTTTTTGCATCTTCTAGCATTACTTGTGAAATCCATAATCATTGAATTTATTTTCCAAAACTTTAATATTTAATAGGTGCCTGTACATAGATCATTCACATAAAAGTATTACAAAATCTGGATGTGCACTGCCTGTGATGAAATGGAAAGCATCACACTAACATCAAGTTAATTGGGATTTTATGGTTCAGTAGCATCTATGATGTTATATTATATCATTTAAAAATGGCAACCATTTGATTTATTTGCAACTTTAAATTACATTTCAAAAAAGATTCAATACTACCCTAATAACATCATGACCGAAGACCACAAAGAAGCTAAAATGGATAAGAAGAGACTTCAAGCTTTTTTTTTTTTTTTTATACCAAAATCCTCGTCTCTTCTTACTAAATCAACAACAACAACAACAAGCCTTTATCCCATTAAGTGGAATCAGCTACATGAATCCCATTTCTCCAATGTATCTTATTGAGTGTCATATTTTCATTTAATTCTAATAAATTAAGATCATTTTTTATACAATATGCCCAAGTCTTTTTAGGTCTACCTTCGCCTTTCTTAACATAAGTCAAATCTAAACATCTATTCTCCTAACCGGATAATCAATGGTCGGCATTTAATGTGGCTCTGTCATTGGAGCTAAACTAACCCTTTCATGAATATATCCGATTTGCATTTTGTCTCGAAGTGTAAAGCTACTCGTCCAGCTAAGCATTCTCATCTCAGCAACACTTAACTTGTTTTATGCTTCTCTTTTATAGGCCTCAATACCATCTTATAAAATTTTCCTTCCAAGTCTAAGCAGTACTTTTCTATCACAAAATAGGGCCAATGCATTCCTCCAGTTTAGCCATCCAACTTTAATTCTAATAATAACATCCCCATATATATCATCGTCCCTTAGAGCAATATACCCGAGATATCTAAAATGCCATTCTTTTTAATGATTTGATCACCTATTATTACAGCTCTATCACTGAATCTACTACTACTAAAATTAAATTCCATGTATTCAGTTTTTGATCTACTCAAACGAAGGAATTAAGACTCTAAAATAAACCTCAATAATTCACGTTTTTCATAGACTCTTTATTTAGCATTATCCACAAGAAGAATATCATTAGCAAAAAAGCATACACCAAGGTAAATCCTCCTATAAATGTCCAGCAAGAGCATCCATAAATAAAGAAAAAGGATTGGGCTTCAAGCCAATTTCAGATGCAATCCAATTGAAATGGAAAAATACTTGGCCAATCATTATTCTAATGAAAAGTAATAGCCCTAGTATACATATCTTTAATGACTTGAATATAAATCATATCAACACATTTCTTTTCTAGAACTCTCCAAAGAACTTCTATTAAAACCTTATCATAAACTCTTTTCTAAATCAATAAAAATCATATGTACATCCTCCTTACTCTGTACTTCTGCATCAAACATCTCAATAAATGTATAGCTTCCATAATAGACTTGTCCAACATAAATTCAAACTGATTATGAAAAATCTTTGTATCATGACTTAAAGCCTATGTTCAAACACTCTCTCTCCCATCATTTTAATGTATGACAGATTGATTGGATTCTTCTATAATTTGCACACTCTTGTACATGCCCTTTATTCTTAAAAATGTGAACCAAAATACCCTTCCTCTACAGATCAACCTTTTTTTTTCCCTAATTCTCTCAGATTTTACATCTAAAACAACTTTTATATCAAAACTTTCTATATTTTATTTTTTCTTGCACACAATTATTCAAGAACAAACTATTTTTATTTATAAAAAAAAATTATTTTGTTTCTCCAATACTTCTTTTGTCACTTGTTTAATATTGTTTTTTATTTTATTCCAGATATCATTAGCTACTTCATGAACATCCTAAATTTTCAAATCTTAAAGTCTGCTCATAAAAATACTTTTATTTATTATTAAGTGTTCCTCAATCTAATTTTATGATAATATTTCATTATATTTTTTTTATCTTCCGCTCTATCTTAAAGTCCAAAACTAATAATCAATATTGAATACTTAAATTTTCACTTGGCATGATCTTACAATCTTTACATTCTTAACAATCTATTTTTCTCATTAAAAAAATAATTTTTTGTTTTATTAGATATATTCTTATAAGTAATAATATGTCCATCTTATTTCTTAAATAAAGTATTAGCAATAATAAAACCATGAGTTAAGCAAAATCCAATATAATTATATATTCTTTATTAATCACTCCAAAATCATAACCACAAAGAATATTTCTAAAATCTTCTACTACTCTATCAACATATCCATTTAAATCTACTTAAAAAAATCTTTCTTCAAGAGGCATTTGTATTAATTCGTGCCGGCCATTTCGCAATTTTTCTTTTCTATACATTTTTGTACCTACTTGAGGAACATAAGCACTTATAATATTATGAGCCCTAGTATTAACAACAATCTTTAGAGCTATAATTCTATCTTCAACTCTTTTAGTTTTTACAACATTATCTTACAGACTCTTAACCATAATTACACATAAAACATTTCTAATACGACCTCCACCTAAATACCAATTTTTAAGACCTAAGCTATCAATCTCCCTAGCATTCTCTATAATCTAATTAGTTTCTTGAATGCATAAAATATTTATCTACTTATAAACCATAATATCTACTACTTCCATTAATTTACCTATGAGATTACTTATACTCCAAGATCATATTCTAGAATTAATTTCAAGCACTAATTTCTTTGCCCGCATTCGTTCATAATGCGGGAGCCCTTATTTAACAATACACCCGACAGCCGGTGTAGCGACCCTTGCACAATTTTTACTGTATATACAAATGTGTCAATTCTAGAGAACTCCGTAGCATTTACCCAATAATTTTGAAAGATTCATGGCATGATCTTTTCACAAAAAACTTTACGTTGGTTGTCGATTACCTAACGCAACCCTCAACTTTTCGTCTTCTCCTTACAATTGCCCTTACTTATATTCCACAAGACGAGTCGATCTGGCATGACGATAAAAACAAACGAAGAATGTTATACTGTGCGATCAAATTTGGAATGCATAGAGTATATTTGAAACTCATCTCAAATAAAGCCTGTTTTAAAAAAATGGAATCTAACATTGCGTTCATAACATCAAAATCATCTGAGAAGCCTTCTACTATCAAAAGGAGCAAGCATGGTGAAATCGAAGAACAACCGGTGCGACGAATGTAATTTAGACTCGATTCATCTCAACGACCGTCGAAAACACTCAAATGACTCTTGATTGCAAAACAAATTGTTGTACAAGCACATTCGATATATCAAAAGTGCCCAAGGAAATGTAGACTATGATCAAAATGATAAAGCATAATGAAAATGACAAACATTGGAGCGACACACTTAATTCGGGCTTAAATTATGTCGATCGTCGTTAAAGTCACTAAGATGACTTTTGATTACAAAATGGATCGAACGAGCACAACCGGAATGTAAAATTTGTCTAGAAATGACACTCATATTAATATGATTTCGTATACGGACAAATAACACAAATCGAGATATAAAATAAATTTAAAAAATAAAAAATTTACAAAAACCCTATATCATTTTCCTACTCAAGCCCACCGCCAATCCCATCCCTCTCCATACTTCCACCTCTATCCCCTCCAATGGAGCTTTCCACCTCATTTAAAAATGATAAAAAAATAAAAAATAATAAAATTTATAACCTAATATTCACTCTCCCGCATTCCCCTGCCTCAGTCCATATGCATTTTCGGCCACATCTACACAATGTTTTCCCCTTTTGACCTCAGGCGATGCCAGCGGCCTTACCTCTCCCACTTGTGAAACCCTAGCCTCTAAACGTTGCCGCTCTCCAATCGCGACATTCCAACCGCCGGCTCACTTTCTGCTCTGCCAACGCCGGTGAAGGAGCTCGCAGCCGCCGCCTGAGCTGTAAGCTGTCGAAGCCGTAGGCCATTAGAGCCTCCTTCCACCTCTCCTGCACTTTCCCCTCTCTGAGAGCCAACTCCATCCATGAACCCTCTCTCTCCTGCCACTCTGCTATTCCCAAAATCTGAAGGTGACAGATCTCCAGGCTCTTCTTACCAATGAACAGCCCAACGAGCCCTCTGCCCTTCCCCTCAGCTATGCATCTTCCACTTTGCAACCTGCTGCTCCAGTGGATGAGCAGCCCGCTGCCCTTGTGCATCTTCCCCTCAGCTTGTTATACCTGCTTTCCTGAACCCAGACCAGACATTCCCTCCGCTTGGCATTTGCCTACATGGCCGATGTTGAGCAAAAGGCAGCTAAGTAATATACTATTGGTGAGAGAGATCGTATTAAGAAGGAAGCCTCATATGAACAGATATATGCTTTCCATCAGGACTAAATTGATGAAGAGCATTGGTCTTTGAAAGCTGCAAGAGTTCTAGAGATGAATCAATGCGGGAGTGTGATCTGGAAGAATATTACAGATGTTGAGTGATTAAGGCACAAGAATTCTGGATATTTTATTATTCTGATGTAGCTAAAGAAGATCAGTCGCTCAAGATTTTCAAGAAAAAAAAAACTCATAGCAAGAAGATATTCCTGTTAGTGATATGGAACAAAGTCCTTGGCTGGCTTTTCTTGGAGCCACAAGTTTAAGTACCAAGCCGTAGAAATTTTGTATGTTATGTACTTTAATTTGCGGTATCTCAAGCCCCATGCACGCTTTTTAAGCATAGTGAGCTATCAAAGTCGTATTAATGTGTCGAGAGTGCGCCTTATTATTATTTTCATGAAGGTATACGATGCCCCATGCACGCTTTTTTAAGCATGGTTATGAAGACTCCCAGGCCGCAGTGTCGAAAGACATTAACTATGCACACTTCCTTAAGCGTGATAGGAATGCCTCAGTTTCTCAACGTAGCCTCCCAATCAGGGATGACATTGGACTAAAATGCATCAAAATGAGTAGCCCAATTGAAATCATTTGGACTAAAATGCATCAAAATGAGGGGTCCTCTATAAATCATCTTCCAAGAACAAAACAAATATAAATAGAATCTACATAACACCTACAAGGGACTCGACGACTCGTCGACGAGCTTGAATAAAACATGTGGGGGTCAACTTGATCTCTCAAATGGGAGCAAAGCATGAGAGAGAAACTTGCATAAGACCCACAGGGAACTCGCAACTCGTTAACGAGCTCAAATGAAACCTGTGGAGGGTTAATTTAATCGCTCAAACGAGAGCTAAGCATGAGAGAGAAATTTGCATAAAACCACAGGGTACTCGACGACTCGTCAACGAGCTCGAATGAAAATGAAAGAGGTCCGCCTATGATGTGAAAAACGATGACAATAAAGCGAAAAATAAAACGAGTAAAATTACACGCAGAAAAACACCAGAACGACACAGATTTACATGATTCGACAAATTTGCCTACGTCCACGGAGCTGCAGATGATTTTATTTCTTCGACGAATTACACCGTCGAACACCTCGACGTTGACAAGAAAATAGAGATTTTCTTCTCTTCCTCTCTCTTCCTCTTAGCTCTCAAGCGAACTTGGTTTGGCCTTGTTTGGCTTAACTTATGACAAGTCATAAGAGGCTATTTATAGAAACTAGGAGAGTGGTAGGTAGAAGGTAGGTGAGCGGTAATTGGGTGTGGTGGGTGAGCGGTAGGTGGAATTCTTAATTAAGAAGTTAATTAAATTGCAGTAGACCGAGTCTCCACATTACCCAACAATTCTCTCACTTGGAGACTGAGACACTAACTGCATCACCTACTGGTTGCATCATCAATTAGCTGTACTGATCTTTTCCTCAAACATGATATTATCCACCTCTGCAACTCAAAACCCTGGTTTTCATGCTAGAAGACCAACTGAAGTCGAGCACAACTTCAGCTTCTCACAATGTAACACCCTCAGTTGACATATCACCGTCAACGTAGTCTTGTACCACCAAGCTCTTTCTTGGGTTACTCTTGTATCTGCTTACAACTCTCACTGCATGAGCAACATTTTGCCCCTGCTGAAAGCCCTTTTCAACAAGTAGCTTTGTACCTCTTACTTCCACCAAACGAAGTCTTCACCCAGTACACCCACTTCTTGTGCAGTGTCTTCTTCTTTGGTAGAAGTTTTGTCAGCTCTCAAGCTTGATTCCCTGGTAGGGAATCATTCTCCTCCTTTTTTGTCAGCTCTCACTTGCTTGAATTCTCATCTTACAAGATTTTTTCATACCTCTGTGGTTCTCCACCATTTGTCTGTACAAGGTCTGATTTTCCTGTCTTTGGTGCTCTGTCACTTTTTCAGGAAATTGACCTTATTCTGTTTCTTCATAATGCACATCTGACTCATGTGTTCACGTCTGAGTAAATATGTAGTCATATATAGAGTGTCAGTTTTCTTACCCCGAGCTAGTACTAATGCTCTTTTGATAACCTTCCAGGTGCTATCTGAGAAGACCGTCAAATGACCACCTCATTGAGTTGTCCAACAGAGATGAGGTTATCTTCGACTCAGGAATGTGTTTGACTTATTGCAAAGTCCATTTGTTCTTGTTAGGGAGTGCAATATCAACGTCTCTCATCCCCACCACGCTCAGAGTTTTTCCATCAGTCAGATGTACCTTCCTAAAGTCTCCTGCAACATAGTTTCGCATGAACTCCCGGTGGGAAGATGTATGGAAGGAAGCCCCTGAATCCAGCATCCAGACATCAAAAGAATTGTGAACTGTCAGCAATAATGCATCATGTATTTCTTCAGTTACAATATTAGCGTCATCATTGTCCTTCTTCTTAGGATTCTTGCAGTTCATTTTTATGTGGTTAGCCTTGCCACAATTCCAGCAGATTGACTGCTGACCAGACTTTGATTTTAATCTTCCTCTGTCTGAGTTCCTGTCTTATGATCTCCCACTGAAATTAACAATCAGTGTCGAACTCAAACTCGAGGACTCGCCAGAATCTTTCCTGTGCAGCTCTTCAGCCAAAATCAAATCACGAATATCATCATATTTCATCTTGGATTTACTTGCAGAATTGCTAACTACCATCTGCATGGCTTCTCAGCTATTTGACAATGAAGTCAACAATATCAGCGCACGTATCTCATCATCAAAACCAATTTCAATAGACGACAATTGATTTGTGATAGTATTAAAATCATTCAGGTGTAGAGCAACAGACACCTTCTGTCATCTTCAAGTTATATATTTTTTTCATCATATACACATTGTTATTCGTCGATAGTTTTACATACATATCTAATAAAGCTGTCATGAGATCTGCAGTAGTCCTCTCCTTGATTACGTTGTGGGCAACCGATCTAAACAGGGTTAATCGAATAACCCTCAGAACATGTCGATCCAACAGATTCCATTTCGCCTCGTCCATCTTTTTCGATCGCTTTCCCAGTAACGAAAGATGAAATTTCTTCTCATAGAAGTAGTCATCTATCTGCATCTTCCAGTAAGCAAAATATGTGTCATTAAACTTCTCAATCTCCGATGTCATCACTTCGTCTCCGCTCATCGTTCTTTCTTAGATCCAAACCCAAGACTCTGATACCAGTTGTGAAAAACGAATGCAATAAAGCAAAAAATAAAATGAGTAAAATTGCACGCAGAAAAACACCAGAGCGACACAGATTTATGTGGTTCAGCAAATTAGTCTACGTCCACAATGTTGCAGAGGATTTTATTTCTTCGAGGAATTACAACGTCGAGCGCATCGGCGTTTATAAGAAAATCTCTATTTTCTTCTCTCCCTTCCTCTCTCTCTCTCTTCCTCTCTCTTAGCTCTCAAGAGTACATGACTTGGCCTTGCTTGGCTTGACTTATGACAAGTCATAAGAAGTTATTTATAGAAATTAGGAGAGTGGTTGGTGGGAGGTAAGTGAGCGGTAGGTGGGCGGTAGGTGGGCGGTAGGTGGGTGTGGTAGGTGAGCGGTAGATGAAATTTTTAATTAGGAAGCTAATTAAATTGTGGTGGACAGGATCTCTACATTACCCAACACACCTAAACACTCAAATGGGAGCTAAGTTTGGAAGCGACATAATTCTAAATATGCAATCGAAGTCAAAAACGTCTTCATTGCCACCAGATCTGCAACACGCATCTAGAATCAGACAGAAGGCAATACTGAGGCGCTTGTAGTGAAGTTTTGCATGCTCGCCTCCGGATCCACAACCCCACATACACGAGCGAACATAAGGTGAAACTAAAAGCTTAAATGAAAATATTTGTACGCATCTCAATGATAGTATACCAGTGCAAATAACAATAAAAAACCATAAAAATCAGTCAAAATTGACAATTAATAAAATTAAAATACTTACATGTGCTCCGACCCACATGCTAAATGCCTGAACTCAAGTTCCGAGAATGTTGCGCAGGTTAAAATGTGTGTTTGAACTCAAAATTAAATGTCTCGAAACACATGCATAGCTACTTAAAATCAATTCCAATTAATAAAATTAAAGTATTCGCATGTGCTCACATGGCTCTAAATATTCAAGCTTATGCGTTTGAGAATGTTGCGTAGGCAATGGGCCGTCTTGGTTATAGGGCAAGGTTGTAAGTCTCATACTTTGGCCAGTCTCATCATTCTCCCTACAAGGAATGGAATTGATAAGATTGAGCCCCCGTTGAGCTAATCTTATCCACCTTCCTACAGAGAATGGAGTTAACAAGATTGCGCCACCACTGAGCTAGTATGATCCTCTTTACGAGGACTGAAGTTGACAGGACTAATGCTCTAAATGATGTTTAAGAAATCAATCATTGGGTCGCCTTGCCTACAGGGTGACGTAAGTCCTACACTTTGGCCAATTCGATCCTCCTTATAAAGGACCATAGTCAATAAGGTTTTGCCCCTATTGAGTCAGTTTGATCCTCCACACGAGGACTGGAGTTGACATGACTAGTGTTATTAATAATATATAAATTTAAATCATTTCTCAATGATGATAGTGTTGATCGAAGATTTCAACTGGAGGGTTATAATTTAAAATTATACTTCATAGTCTATTTTGAATTCAACTATTTCAATTTCTGAATCTGATCCTTTGTAAGCGGGGACAAAGTTGACAGGGTTTAAAGATAAAACAATACCCCAATGATGGTTATGTTGATCATAAATTTCAATCAAAGGGGTTCTTTTATAAAATTAAAATATTTGAAATCATAAAAAAAATATTCAAATAAAACCTTATCACCTACTGTTTAAAGCAAAATTCATCCGCCTTCCACAACTGTTTGTCAAGGTAGACAAATCTAATGCTGACTCGAGCTCACAAAAAACCAATGTTATATCAAGTATACTACTAAATTCATGCACAAAACAAATTTTATATCAGTAAGGATTTTATGTCGGTAAGGCGTGACTCAAGTCCTCCATTCCTGTGGTTTTTGCGGCCAAATGACATTACAAAGAAGCTGTTACGACCAGAGCCCTTTAATTTAAAAGTTTATCGTCAAATGATACGATTATATTATGCTTACGACTGTAGACCGTATGTTCCCCAATCGCAGTCTACCCTTTTGAGTATTGAATCATAGGGTATATTCGATTGAGCAGAAAACCCTCTATAAGCTAAAGTCGACTTAGATTAGGCCCCGCGTTAAGCTCTCAATGAGAGTCTGAGGCGCTTTTCGAATTTTCGGAGCCCGCACTTACTATACTAAAGAAAAATTAATCCACAATTCAAGAAAACCTTATAATGAATTTAAAATTCAAAACACAATTATTTTAAATAAATTCGACCATATCTTCAGTTAGACAGTAGACTAAGGATGATCGGCCATGCTTATCCTATTGTCCTTATCGCCACCAACAATCCAGATTTCCAATCTCCCAATGTTGATCAAAAGATATCAAATCAATAATCCATCTTCATCTGTCAACTCCTGCTAACTTAATCTTCAATCTCAATTAATTCACCAAAAGAAACAAGCAAACTCCATAATTTCAAAAATTATTAAATTGAATTTAAATTTCAAGATATAACCTTATTCTGAAGTAATTCAAAATCTAATATTCAACCAAAACTTCATTTGGACGCATAGATAATGTTGTTCAATCATGCTTATTCTATTGTACTATCACCATCCAATAGTCCAAATTTTTTGCTTCTCTATTTTGATCATCATATGTCAACTTCACAATCCATATCCATTTGTTGACTTCTATTAACTTGAACTGCCACCAATTTAAATTTTCATCAATAGATCATACTTCCAAATTTTCAACAACAACAATCCCTTCAATCTTTCAACAATCTGAAGCGCAACTGCGATCATAGAAAATATGATTGATCATCCACATAAACTAACAACATATCCAAAATTGACAATTATGTCTTCTTGACTAGAATTAGATGCATGTAAAATTAGTGACAAATAATATCACATCATACCAACCATGTTATTTTTTTAATATAGACAGAATTGATATCTACCTCTTAATAAAATTACGTTGAACCAACCACATGTAGTAGATAGCATTGACATCTAATAACAGTTGTGGCTTAATAACAATAACTCAATAACTAAAAACTAAGCCGCTCCTTGGTAGCACATTATATTTGACCTTAATTACATCCCACCAATGACAAGTTATTTAATAAAACTCTATGCTTGGTCTAATTTATGTATAATAGATGAAAAATTAACAGTAATAAATTATTTATAAAATCACTTGAAGAAGAGTATTTCAAGCCAACGCCACCAAGTAGAAGAACAGCACCGCATAAAAGTACTACTGCAAGCTAAAGATGAAATGAACATCCAACTTATCAATCAAAGGAGATGGCATCCGCAAGCCATAATTGTTAGTGTTCAATAAACACCATCAGACAGAACAGCATTAGGTAAAATTTCATAAGCAATGCTAGCGTACTCATTACTGTCAATGAATTTTTAAATGTCGAAGTTTAGTTTTTCAAACTGATTTATATTGGAATATTTACATGCATACCACTTAATTCCAATGTATTTACATATCTAACACCTAAATTTCAATTTTCACACATATGCCACTTTAACCATGGATGACAAGGTGTATTCACTTTGTGTAAGTTAAATAAGAGTTATCTTTTATGTAATATTAAAGATTTAGGCGGTATAAATGTCAAAAGTTAAGTTCAGCTTCTAGATATGTAAATATATAGGAATTGGGTGTTATGTATGTAAATGCCCCATTTTTCTTTTGACCAATCTATCCAATCAAAGAGGCACATGATTCATTAAGGTTCATAAAGGAAAGCTAAACTATAAAAAGGCAGTTTTGCTAGACCTGAATATTTACAGTTTATTCATTTTCCCAGTAAAAAGTGTCATTAAGAGCTTTCCAAGACAGCATTACAATGATAAAGTTTCTAGAAGCTACCTTCCTAAACAATTGTAATGAAACATGTTCCTACAAGTTCTTTCCCCAACAGTGTTTCGCCTTTCACCCTCTCTAATCTCAATTTAAGATTTCGCAAAATCTTTTCCAATCTATATTAAGGTGAAAAAAAAGGGCCCGATACCTCAGCATCAAAAACAGGGATGATTATAAAAGAAATTTCACCCCAAACCATTCATTGTTGAAATCCATCAGAAGAGGCAGGCCTTCAGTTCTTGCTCCACAATACAAACAATTAAATAGCATAACACAAAGTTTGATGATTGAACAATAATATTTTTATGAAGCCTTACAAGTCTCATGAACACAACTATATACCATTCTACAAAAATGAGAAGTTCACTTAAATACACATGAAAAAAAGTTCATAACATGCAACACTTTCTTATACTCTCAGAAATCAAAACAATCGTTCATTTTATCATAAGATCATAAAGATATAAAAAGAAACAAAACGATACTTTTTTTGATCAAGAAGTCTGTTGAGATAGCAATGAAAGAAATGAGAGTACACCCATATATAATACCAGAAGTAAAGTATTCGCTGAGCTATCTAGAGCAACCAAATGGCAGAAAGAGGGCTTCACCTTTGCATCGTTGCGGACAAACTGGATTCCATGACCAGGATATATTGTTGATGAGCAAAACCAACATTTCTCTAATCTCATTGTGTTTTTGAGTTAAGAGGCAGAACTCTGAAAAAGACAAAAGACTTATTAATACAAAAATTCATAATGTGTACATATAATAAAAGCAATCAGCTTGAGATGCATTTAGCATCACCAGCACTCGTCAACTGGAAATCTAGAATAAAAAGGTTATTATACAACAACAGCAACAACAACAACAAAGCCTTAATCTCACCACGTCGGGTCGGCTACATGAATCATTTTTCTCCATTACAGCTTATTTAGTGTCATCTTTTTTAACATCATTTTTTATACAATAAACCCAAGTTTTCCTAGGTCTACCTCTGCCTTTATTAGCATAAGTCGAATCTAAAACATCAACTCTCCTAATCGGATCATCAGATGGTCAACGCTCAATATGACCCAACCATCTAAGACGACTTTCTCTAATTTTTTCCATCATAGGAGCTACACCAACCCTATCACGGATATAATCATTTCTCATTTTGTGTCTAAGTGTAAAGCCGCTGATCCACCTAATCATTCTCATCTCGGCAACACTTAAAATAGTATTATGCTTCTCTTTTAAAGGCCAACATTGAAAGTCTCACCACCATCTTATAAAATTTTCCTTCGAGTCTAAGCGGTACTTTTTTATCACACAAAAGGCCCAAAGCATTCCTCCACTTCATCCAACCAACTTGAATTCTACTATTAACATCTCCATCTATATCACCATCGCTTTGAACAACAGACCCAAGATATCTAATTCGTTCACACCTTTCAATAATTTAATTGCCCAAAGTTACACTTCTGTCACTAGAGCTACTACTACTAAAATTACATTCCATGTATTCAGTTTTAATTCTACTCAAATGAAGGCCTTTAGACTCCAATGTAGATCTCCATAATTCAAGTTTTTCCTGAGCTTTTTCTCTCTCCTTATAAACGAGAAGGATATCATTAGCAAAAAGCATACACCAAGGTACATCCTCCTATAAATGTCCAGTAAGACTATCCATAACTAAAGCAAAAAAGATATAGGCTTAAAGTCGTTCCCTGATGTAATCCAACAGAAATTGGAAAATATTTGGTCAATCCTCCTATGTTGAATATCTTTTTCTAAGAAATGCACTTTTGATTTTCATTTTTAATACACTTTACTTGAGTTAAATCTTCACTTTTCTTATCTCTCTGTTTGGCTAGTTTATATATATATTTTTCACCTTCCTTAATATCTAATCTATTATAAAGATCATTAAAAGCAGAGTTTTTAGCGTCACGTATTATTCTTTTAGATTCACTGCGGTTCCCAGTTCTCTAAGCTTTTACATTTAAACCAAACTTTATAACATAACTTCTTATATTTTATCTTTTCTTGCACGTTATTATTCTACCACCAACTATTTTTATTTAAAGAAATTTTTTCTTTTGATTCTCCAAGTACATCTTCTGTTATTTGTTTAATAGTGTTTGTTATTTTATCTCAAATACCATTTGTTTCATCATGAACATCTCAAATTTTGAAATCTTGAATTTTACTCATAAAAATAATTTTATTTGTGTCTTTTAGGTTCTCCCATCTAATTCTACGATGATGAGTCCTAGTATTCTTTATTCTACAATTCTTCATCTTAAAACCTAGAACTAATAAACGATGTTGGGTACTTAAATCCTCATTTGGAATGACCTTACAATCTTTACAATCTCGACGATCTCTTCTTCTCATAAGAAAATAATCAATTTGTGTTTCATTAAATCCATTCTTATAAGTAATAAGTTGATCATCTCTTTTCTTGAATAAAGTATTTTTAATAACAAAATCATACGCTAAAGCAAAATCTAAAATAGTTTTACCTTCTTCATTAGTCGCTCCAAAACCATAGCCACCATGAATATTTCTGAAATCTTCTACCACTCTACCGACATGCTCATTTAAATCTCCTCCAATAAAATTCTTTCTTCAAGAGGTATCATTTGTATTAAGTTTTCAAAGTCATTCCAGAATTTATCTTTAGACCCTATATCTAATCCTACTAATAAGGTTATTATACTTGATAAAAAAAATTTATTCACTTGGCATAGTAGTAAATCAAAGATTAACCAGAATTATGCTTAGAAGAATTTGTGAAGCCATAATAGAAAGCATTATAAATCACATAAACAACACAATGAAAATTTGCATTGGTACTATTTATTCAAAAACTAACATAGAGCACAATATGTGATAGACGGGTAAATGCAAGCATTCATGGTCCAAATAATTTATTGGTTCAGATTAGAAAATTAATGGGTGTTTGATTTGGAGTTTGATGAACCTAATTAGTGCTACATCAATGTCTTCATATTTTATGTAGCTATTCTGACGATCATACTATAGTAATTTATATGGACAACACATTGTTAAAATCAGGTCAAATTTATTCTAATGCTAATATGTTGTTGATAGAGATATAAGCTCTACTAATTCAATCTTTAAATTTTACACATTTAAAAAAAATCAATCTTCACTTTTATCGAAACTCATGCATTGTATTTTAAGAGACTGTTTGAGGTTGGCTACAACTTTTTATAAAGGTGGTTGCAAAACTATTGTGAGAAAAGGAATTCTTTTTTTAGCGGCTGTTGGCATTATAAATATTTTACTTTTTAATAAAATCAAACAACAATTTTCTTACAACTACAACACTTAGCAAGTATAGTTGTAAAAAAAACAGCTTCCAGCTACAAAAAAGTTTGAAAAGTAGCACAAAAAATAGTTGTCAAACAGAGACTTGATAGTGGCATGAAAAACAAAGCATGAAAAGTTACCCCAAAAAAAGCTCTAAGGTATGATGAAAACAACGATTAGTTTTTTGACAAGTAATGCATGCTATACATATAATTAGTTAAATATTACTGTCCTTAAATGTCTTTTGCTTCTCCCATTTACCATGGTTTTGGAAATTTGATTCCAACAAAACTTGAAAATTAATTATGCCCCATGTATATTCCAATATGATGAATATGATTTTTAACTATCAAAAGAGTAGGATATCAAGTAAAATAGCTATTTTAATTATCGTGTCTACGTTTACTTGAACAAGAACCTAGGTTGGTGCTGCATAAACATGGTCAAGTAATCTTGAGGGTGCATTGCACCTTTAACAAAACTATAACTAGTAGATCACAAAACATATTCTCATAAATCACAAATAAACCATAAGGAAAAAAAATCTATGGAAACAGTATCTTAACAAAGTACAAGTCATCCAGAGTAAACAAATAGTAAAAATGATACTTCAACCCAAATCTTTGCACAATTAATCAAACTAAAATACATTGAGCTCCAATCATAACGAAGACCTACAACAAAACTTTTGTAAGAGCTCATGAAGATAATTAAATTCCTTTTCTTCTGTCAGATTAACAGAATTATTATCCCATTAAGTTCAAGTCGTTTATCCTATTTCAATGTTTTGCAGATTTATTATAAAAATTTTGCTTGAAACAAATTCCTGGAACATAGCTACTGCAAACTCTTATGAAGAACATTACAATTTTTCTTCTTTTCCCTATTAGCAGAATTGGATATCAGTCAATACAGTCTCCCATATTTCATTAGCTTCTCTAACTCACTGTCAATTATGTCGTTCACATTTTGATGGTTTTATAATAACAGTCTACTTTCTTGTCCTTGCAAAACAACCATGATTTAAGGGAATTCTAAGCTCATAGTTTCATGTTTCGAAGCTTTCTCCAATAAATGCGTGATTTCAAAATTTAATTTAAACATAAGATTGTCAGGAATAAAAATCAAACTAGAAATTTTAGTATGAATATTTGTCCATTAGAAAACACCTTACTAGGTCCAACAAATCAACATAAATCACATTCCAATACTAACTCTTTCAGCAAGCAACAATCAAATAACACCATGTATCTATTCTTCTGCACTTTAGAGTTACTGATGCATTCAAAAATTACAAATGTTATTGAGACAAGTACAATACCAAGACACCACCTTAGCAAAGACAATTTCTACAAAAAGTTAAAGAGATGTGACAAAAAGGTCTAAGAGACAAACACATGAGATAGAACAGATGCACAGTTTAATTGCTCAACTCATTAAAGTGCCAAACTTGTATCTAAACTCTTACAAAAACAATAATACAACAAGCTAATATATGAGTACGCGATAAGTTCAACTGGTATGACTGGTTCAAGCAACCGGGAGACATCAATAATTGGCTCATAATAATATTTACGTAAAAAAATAATAGGACAAATGAAATTTTGCCTTAAGAACCTAAAAAAAACATACAGCTAAAATTTCAAGCTCATTCAGATGAGCATTCAACAAAAATAGCTAATGATATTTAATTTTGTTCAAGAATAGGATCTAGATAAAAAAAACCTATGTTTAGATGCAGGATTTCCATGAAAGTAGATTTAATTTTCAAACATTTCATAGTTTCAGTAAATTGCAACTCTAGCAAAGAAAATATAAAAAATAAAAATACTATAAAAATTTGCTATGTTAAGTCTTAATGTACTAGAAAGTAAAATAAAATATAGAGCATCATTAACTGATTAGATGTGAAACCAACTAAAATACAGCAAAAGAAAAGAAAAATAATCACATCCTCTATTTTTTCTTCAAATCTAAACACCTATGAGAGCAAGTTCAATAAAAACATTATTACATCTTATTTCAAGTGGCGGCCCTATGTCTCCTCAAGTGAAGAGATTAGAAGCAGAATCTGACAGAGGAAAGTAAAAAAGCAAAGCCTAGGGACCAGAATAGAAACAAATATTAAATGAATGAACAAGAGGAGGAACAACGGACTGGAAGGAAAAAGGAAGAAGGAGAAGAACGAAAGAAAAGGATTCAAAGGTAGAGACAGAGATTGAAGAGCTCAAGGCATAAGCCATTAGACAGCACATGATGATGAAAGATGAAGGAGTTCATGGTGATTGCATTAGGAAGGGACCATGAAAATGTTCATTTACCACATGCCTTAATGTGATCATGAGCATAAATGGCTTAACTACTATCCCTCTTTTAAGGCCATTTTATTAAACGGGGTTTCAGATGCAAGCACATAAAGAGATTTAAGCCCATTTTAAGCTTCTATTAAATCCCCGAACAGTTCTCACAACAAGCATATGGGCTGCTCAACCTAATTGATGATCCTTGCCAATCATTTCTAAGATAACCAAAGGAAGTGCAAAATTTTATAGGTGGCTCACATAATAGATGTTGGCATACAATATGAAATTAGAGAGGAATGGAGAGAAAAAGAAAATAAATGTCATCAAGACATCCACTCATTTTTTTTTTCACTTCCTCTGATTTTTTTCACACATTACTCATTGAAACCTACATAATAGTTGTTCTGCGGAATACTTCACTACAGATGCTCGAGTAGAATCATCTACACCGAATTAATTGTCTCTCCAGATTAGCTTCACCTAGTTCTTTCAACTTTTTCTAATCTTTTTCATGAAGTACATGCTCATTGGCTCATCAATCACGCATAAATCTTGAGACTAGTTGTGAGGGAAACATGATCTGATTAGAGCCATGGTCCCTCTAAACTTTGCTCGCTTATAATGAGCATTTAATGTCTTGGCAGCAAGCAAACTTTCCAAACATTCAAAAATTCCAATAATAAGTATGGTTTAATAAACACAAAGTGTCTTAATCTTGATCCAGGATAAATGTGGTCGATTTATTTGAGTAAAGATGTGGGTAAATATATTAGTAAGTGTATTTTCGTCTGTCAATTTTTCTTAGGGTTTAGGTCCTTTGTTTGATTATAAATAGAAGGTCTTGTATTATATTAGAGAACTTTTGAAATGATGTAGAAAGATGAGAGAGTTTTGGCTCCATAGATTCCTGGATGGGAATGAGTCTATATCCACAGCATCGCGTAGTGGCAACTGTAATCCTTCATTGTTAGTGATGACATCTTGGATCTCTTGTATTTTGTATCTTTTAATTGATTAGTGTATCTCCTTTTTATCTTCTTCCTTATTCTTCCTGATTTCTAGTTTCTTGTTCCCAGTTTCTGTTATTTATGTTTCTCTCCAATTTATTCTGCACCCATACCCTTTGTCGGTATCATTTGGTATCAGAGCTTAAGGTTTTTATTTTAATTCGCGCTCTCTTCATCAAAAACAACCTTTTTGATGTTTGTTGTTCTTCTTTTATGTTTAATCTGTTCTTGCTGAAATTATATCTAAGATTTTTCTGTTTTCTGTTCGCTAAAATTCCATAAAAAACAGAGAATTCTATCTAGGATATTCCCCATTTCTTGCCCAGAATTTGAGAGCAGATTTATGTCCCTGCCTTTGTTTGTGGTTGCTGATGGGTTTAATCTCTTCTCAGTTATAGAAATTAGAATCTCATTGCTGCAGGTTTGTTATCCAGTCAGTCTGTCCGGAAAAAAACCTTGATTTCTTTATGCAGGAATTTGTCCACACATCAGCCAAAGGAAGTCAAGGGGTGCCACATACATTTATTGGGGCAAGAATGGGCCAATGCCTAGCCTACATTTCCTATCCGTGCACTAAAATGAAAAATGGTAGTTAGAAGCATAACTTAGGGTTGTTGGTAGGCCTTTCCTGTGCATTCTACTCATCTAGTAGTGTTTGCTATGGCCTATTAGTTTTCCAGGCTTCTACATGCAAATGCTCAGTCCAATAAAGAAAAATCAGCAAAATTGTAACCCCTTTTACATATGGGATCACTTGGAAGATATCAATTCAATGGAGATGAGGAGGAAGCTCCTCCCATCTGAGGAGAATGACATGAAGTGTCTTAATCATGATCTGAAATAAATGTGATCAAGTCATTTGAGTCAAATTCTGGGTTAACATATTAGTAAGAATACTTTTGTCTATTTGTTTTTACTAGGGTTTAGGTCTCTTTTTTTAATATAAATAGAAAGATTTGTGTTGTATTCAAAAACTTTTAAAATGATGAAGAAAGATGTGAGAGCTTTGGCTTCACAGGTTGTCGGATAAGAATATGACTTTATCCACAATGGAGGGTGGTGACAACTGAATCCCTTCAGTGTTGGTAGCGACATCTCGGGCCTCTCATATCCTTTATTTGATTATTGTATCTTCTTTGTATCTTCTTCCCTATTTTCCCTAATTTCTGGTTTCTTATTTTGATTTTTACTTTTTGTTGTTGAATTCTCCACCTATTCCCTTTTTTGGTATCACCATTGGCCCACACAAACGGAATCCCATGGAAATTGATGTCTTTCTTTTGTTAGATTTACTGGCACTACCACAACTCCACTAACTTCTAGAGGAAAAAAAAAACTATTAAATGTCATATGATCATTACTTAATAAATAGGCATCTTCAACAGCTACGTTTACAAAATGTTAAGAATTTCATCGCCTAGTTATAAAATTTAGGTCGCAAATCAACTTCGATTAATTATTTTCATCTCACTCTCTAGCATTTAAAAGCTAATAACTTAGAAAATCAAAAAAAAAAATTTTGAATTCAACCCTAAACTTGGACCAAGAAACGACATACCAGGTTGCTCATTGCTTGGTTCAATTACATAATGTCCTTCCAAATGCTCAACTTCTAAGCTGAGTATCGAAGACTTCTCCCACAATTCAAACCCTTGGAGGTGGGACATCAATTTATTATTTCAACTACTTGGCCATAAGATAAGAATCTAATGTTTCTAGTTTTTCATCATTACAAAAGCCTTAGTGTAATGGATCATTACCAACAGTCAACATTGTTAGGCCAAAAAGAGAGTTGAACTAAACTGAAAAGGACCTAATTCAAGCTTGAGCTCATTTGGTGGAACCCTACTTTAACTCAACTCAACCTGGATTCGAGCATATATGATGGTCTGCAATCTCACCTCATACAAATTCAAGTAGCTTATGCTCATTTTGAGCTCAACCCAACTCATCTTATGACTAATGAACTACTATCAAGCAACTTGTTCACCAAACAAACTAGCATTTCAAGCAAATAAATGAGCAAACTCTTATTGAGCATCTTGTTGGATAAACAAGAAAGCCTATAAAGGTGCAGACTATATAGAGCTTATGACTAAGACTTTATCTAAACACACTTTTAAAAAGAGCTCAAATTAATATCCAATGGGACAAAGAAGCACCATAATGAGCATGAAGAAAGAGCTTCTTTTCAAAAATAAAGGTTGGCTAAAAGAGTTCAAATATTATCTTAAGTCATATAAATTAGCTGGCTTATAAACAAACATATATACCTAAATGAGCACAAAATAAACTTTTCCTTGTTCATAAACAAATTTCTAAGAAAATTTAATCTTCTCAATGAATCAATTAGCTTCTCATACAAAAAAAATTACATCTACAATCAACAACATAGAATTCTTTTACCATTACAGGAAACAAGCTACTGAAAATATTAACTTTTGCTAGCAATTATGCATATAGTTAAAGATGGCTCATTTTTTTACTATAGCTGCTTGTTTTAGTGGCATTTAGGGTTTTGTCAACTGAAATAATTCTTTCTAGAGAAGTGCATGTGCAGTCTTTGCAATTTTTTTTTTATTCAAAGCCCTTGCATATAACTGGTATAGATAATTGGAGATGCTAAGACAATGGTATTTTTTGTACTGTCCAATGTAAATAGGTAGATAAAATGATTATTTTAATTAACAAAATTGAGGCAAACGACTTAGTTTTTGCTAGAAATGGACGTGGAGTTTTTCTATACACTACAACTGAAATTATCAGATGGGTACACCTAGTCAATAATGCAGCTTACAGATCTGCATTATCCATACTTCTGAGTGTTTTTAAGAGCATCAACTGGCAAGCACAATTAATTTATGGTTACTTTTGTTCTGTTTTTACCCTCTTTCCGAATTCTACAAACTTTTGGTGCCCAAAATAAATTTATAGTGACGCGGAAGAACCTAGTTTGTGTACCTGAAAGATTGTTAGAAATCAAACTAACAAAAATTAAAAGAAAAAAAAAACATCTGACATGTGCTGATTATATGCTTTATAAACAAACTCATGAAGAGACAAATTGTCCAAGGACTGACAAAGAAAACCATTTTGAAAGACGAATAGGAACCCGGAACATTAATAAGAGGCTGTTTGTTAGCAGAATTTAACCTAAATCCTTCCAAACAGCAAAAAATAACATCTTTAATCCGGTTTTCCTCCGTTTCGTCTAAACCCAGGATTTAGTAAATATCATTCGAAAACGGATTAACGGTATTTAGAAGAGCTGAAGCGCGCGAAGGTGGCCCGGGAAGGGGAAGACAGACAAGGGTTACCTTTCAAAATGGTTTCGAGTAAGAGCGGAGCGGAGGTTCTTGTACGCCGCGATTCCTTCGTTCTAGCTCTAATTGCGACTGTATCGCGAGGTTTCGGTCACGAAGGCGATGGTTTTGTGCGAAACCTGGAGAGAGAGGGTAGGCGAGGGTTTCGGGTTTATGTCAGGAAGGGAAGATGATGGAACCCTTCTGGAAATTTGATATTTCCTTTGTCGATTTTTGTTAATTTTATTAATTATTTAATATTTTATCAAATTAATTATGATTAATTAAATTATTATTTACATAATAAAATTCATCAATTTAAGGAAATTCTAATTAATTTAGTAAAGTATTAATCAATTATTAATAAAAGAGTATTAATTTTTTAATAAATAATTTATTTATTAAAATTCTTAGTTATAATTAATTAGTTCAATAAATACTCAATTATTAATTAGCATAATTATAAATAAAATTTATTTATACTTATTATTATATGATTAACTTGCAATATTTAATTCATATTTTAACCAACAGACATAAATCTTGAAATAAGTTTCATAAACATTTACATGTGATTTAACCAAATTTAAGATTTGTTATTCTAAAAATAATTTTAGATTTAAATAAATCCTAATTAAGTTAAATGCAACACAAATTTCAATTTTACACAATTCTAAATCTCATTTATCCCTCATTTTTCGTTAAATCCTTGATTTAGTAACTCGACAATGGATTAACTCACATCTAGTTATCTCATAAACTCTTCCCCTTCAAACCTAGTTGGTTCGACCGATGCCTCCTCTAGCGAGCTCCCATGGCAGCTTATGGCTAGGTGTTTGATCAAAGATTTCAGGGAAATTTATATATATACTACATAGTTTTTATGTATTTACATGTTTAACACTTACATTTTTGTTGTTAAAACTTATGCGTGAAAAGTTTAATCACTTTCAAAAAGTTAAAAAATGGAGCTTTTTTTTTTTTTGTAATGTTGTATGTAAATATGAAAATAGAGGTTTTATATTTGTTAATGTATAAGAATTGAGTGCCTAAATGTTTTAATAATTTAATAAATTATTATAAATAATATTAATTAAATAATATTTTATTAATTTTAAAAAATCATATTATTTATGATTTATTTCAATAAATAAAATTATCATATTAAATTAATGAATTATTAATTTTTTTTATAAATATAATTATCAAATCCTAATTGTTGTATAATTAATCTAATCAAAGTTTAAAAACTACTAATTAAAATTATTAATAATCATTCAAATGAACTTGATACAAGTATCTTAATTAAAATATTAAAGTAAATTAAATAATTAATATTAATTCATTAAGAAATATTAACTAAATAAATAAGTCTTATTTGTAATTTAACTTGACTAAATAGAAGTTAATTAGTTTCCATAGCCTATAAATTATAAATTAATACATAAATAGGTGTTATTTATGCTAATTTTGACAAATTTAAAACTACTAAAATTTTTTTTTTTAAAAAAATAAAAAGATTTTTCATAATCTTCTAAGGAAATTATATATCTACACATTGTATGCCTTCATAAGGGGCCACCTATAAGAGACTTTAGAAGGCAAAAGAATAGTTATAGCATAGAATAATAACTTATAATCAATAATCACATCTATATATTCTCACACCCCTACAAAAATTAAACTCACAAAATGTAATTTAAAGAACATTTCTCTTGCAGAGATTTTTATTCACATATAAATGCTTCAACTTAGATCACAACTACTCATAAGTTACAAGCTCTTAAACCTATGGTCATGTCACATTCACTAAAAACAACAGAAATTTACATGCAGAACACCCAATTCTTATGCGTATCACAAACACATACTCTCATTTTTACAAACATACCACTGAAAACATTTTAATTTACATATTAAATTGAAACTCTCGTATTTACATTTATAACGCCATAAACATAGACTAAACTATTAAAATAAAAAAAGAAAAAACAGTCGATTCATCCGGAAAGGTGCAACGGAAGGGCGAATTTTTTCCTCGGGACTCCGAACGGTTCTCTACATCCGCAGTCCATTTAAATTCGGCCATGTGGTCCCGCATTTCCACGTAATCAGAAAATAATAATAATAACGCTGCTACACTGCTCCTTTTCAAGTATCCTTGATCCCGCATTTTAGAATATCGAGAAATATGTTTCAAAGTCACATCAGCGCGACGTTATTTTTTTTTATTTTTTATTTTTTTATTACGTGGAATGTGGCCGAATTTGTATTCTATGCTTATCCAGGAAACAAAAAATAGGAGTGTATTTCATCAGATCAACGACAGGCCCTAGGGGAAGCATTAATAACCAAGCAAAGGGCTCTTGCATCCGCAAAAATTTTACATCCTGACTCCGGATGTTAAAACGCGTCCAAAGTTCAATGGTAAACGCGTCCAAAGTTCAATGGTACGGCAGTCACGTTACAACTGAGCCCCACAAATTTTAACATTGAACATGCCCAGCGTATTAAAGTGGGGCCCATTTGTCACGTGACTCTCCACCATTGAACTCCGGATGCATTTTAACATCTGGAATTCGGATGTAAATGATTCTCCATACATACATAACATTTGAAACGTTGCTATTTATAAAACTATCAAGCCCCTTTCATATATTTTTCAAATTCTCACTTTTATAAAAATCTCGATGATTTGATGGTCGCACGTGAAAATACATCAGATTTATAGTTCAAAAATATAAGATTTTACGAAAAACAATGTTTAGGGCGCTATGCATGTAATTATCCCATAAAAATAAAGTGATAATTGCTTGGTAAATCTAAATTGTACAACAATTACAACCGCACAGCCGCACATAGAGATCTCATAAAGAAAAGCTACAAAAATTAGGCTTCAAATTGCATCAAAAGCATCCGTAAGAAAGAAATGCGAGAAGAATAAAAATAGGAAATAGCAATCGTCAGGTTTGAGGGGCAAAGCCAATGGCTGCGTCTAAGCAATTCTTCACTATGCTCAAGACTGGCTTGCGGTCTTCCAACTTTAGCCAAAGGCTATCAGGTTATAACACTGCATAAAACATGTTTTTGAATCATTAATGTGGAATGATAACTATATTGCAGGCAATAATATTTTATTGTTTTGAATTATTATTTGGGTTTACTTGAAGCTACTCCTAATGGAACTTTTACATTCAGATGTTATCACTTGACAATGTAGCCAGCACATGATGCATTATCCCAAGAACTCATTAAATTCATATCATATGCTTTAATAAACCATGTTAATTGATTTAATTAAGCTATTATTAGAAATAGTTGAAATTTAAATCATAAAATTAATCAACCTTTTTACATATGGCACAAATAATATACCATATTATCCTTCTAGATCATGCACATATGTATGTCGGTACATTGTACACGTACAAACATACATGTATATTACACATATATACACACACACATACATAAAAGTAAAGAAGTGTCTAGAATTTCTAATGGGTAGGGTTTCATCACTAGTCCTTTAGGATAGTCAACCGGAAAGTCCTATGGCTAGATCCTAGACTTCTAGAGAAGGAAGAAAGACTAGACCTGAACAAAAAGTGAGGTCAACAAATGGACCCCCAATAGGTGTGGTGTGTCAAACGAGCACACCGCACGTATTAGCGTTGACCGAAAAGATTCACAAAACCAACACAACTGTCGAAGCCAACATGCTTAGAGCAGAACAGAGAAAGAGTGAAGAAAGTTCCCGCTAGGGACATATACGTAAGTACATAATACACAAACATATGTAAGACAGACAGACACATATGTGTGAATGTGAGCAGTCAGACAGACAGACACACATACATACAATAGGCATTGCATGGTATGTAAATCTCCCTTAAGAAATTCAAATGGGAGGCAACACATGGTAACTTAGCAACCCATATCCAATAAGGGGATGTATTCAAGAATTACTTTATCTAGAAAGTATTTCTAAGACAGATAAAACACCCCTATAAAACTTATCCTTACTTTAAAGGAGAATGAGTTGAACTTACAGCTTAAAATAAATCCCTGGAGCAGACTTTGAGCTCTCTCAGCCTGCTCCGGAGTTCCTGATATCAGAACCACTTTACCACTAGAATCAGGCCTATCTTCAAGAAGGGTCATGGTTGCACCAGACATCTGTTCAATCAATTAAGTAATAAAATTTCTGAAAAACAAAAGAGGTAGAGGAACTAGAAGCTCATTTTGTGGCAGCAGTAAGTGCACCTCGCTTATCTGAGCAAGCTTGCTTCCTGATTTTGTAATTAGGCTTGAAACAGCATCCTCTGGTATAACAACCTCAAGGGTACTCTTGGTAACGAGAGAAGCACTAAATCTGCCAGAAAACATGATGTAAAATATAGAAAAAAGGTGATCAGAACAGGAGAACAAAGTAATCGACTTTTACCGTTTCAAACTGCTTTGCCTTCCACTATCATTAATGCAGTTTTGCTCCTGTTCCAACGGCACGCTCGCACCGAGTGCAACATCCTGCAGTGAGAAATTGCAAATATTTTAGGAATAAAATGTAAGAGGCCACAAATTGTAAGAAACTACTCTACAAGAAAGAAGAAAAAGCCTCTAAGGAATTATTTGGTTTGTTTTAGACAGCAAATGTGTTATGAAATTGATGATTCTGTTACACAATGCAATTTAGAGTGTTTTCAGAGCAATTGTAGTAGGAGGTAAAAGAGTCAAGCCCACTCATGAGCCAGCTCAAGTACGACTTGATAAGTGGCATGTGAAGCGAGCTCGATGACATAACGAGCCAAGCTCAAGCCAGCATCAACTCGACTCGTTAGTGGACTCGTTTAAAAAATAATTAATAAAAAATATACTTAAAATATATTTAAATTCAAAAAAAATCTTTAAATTATTAAAAATATTTAAAAATTGATATTTTACATTTATAATCAAGTCATTTCTTATTAATTATTCTTAAATGCTCATTTTATTTGTCATTTAATTATAACATTAGCTTAAATTTATATTTTTTCTCTCTTTCATGCTAAATAAACCGGCTCACGAATTCATAGAATTAAGCTCAAGCTCGAGCTTGATTAAATTAACCAATCTCAAGCTCAAGCCGAGGGTGACTCGAGCTCGACTCGATTCGTTTACACCCCCTAGATTTTAGATTTGAAAACTAATGTTAATTTCTAAAAATGATGGAACTAGCCGTATTTTATCATTTTTCAAAACATAATATCTAATTTCAAGCAACCAAAAGGCAGCATCAAAAAATATAAAATAGTATAGTTTAAGCTCCATATTATCCCATCTCTAACATGAAGAAACAGTAAGAAAAAATATCATATCATTTGGTTTTCTTAAATTTCTATATCCAAACTTAAGTTTCAAAGAGTATCAAGAGAAGTAGTATTGCCATTACAAGGGAAAAAAATGAGTAGAGCGAGATAGTGGAGATAAAAATATTAAGCTCGTGTACTGTTTTGGGATGTGGGTTATGGTATCACAACCTTTATCAGGTTGAGCTTACCAATTTATATCATTTGGAGAGCTTTAGCTAATTTCACCAAGATAATAATGTCACACAGTAATCAGAAAATTTTCCTTGAGCGTTAACAGGGAGAATCATGATAAGAAAAATTTTTGACGACAGTTAATGTTTTAAGCCATGACTACTGATTTACGTTTATATATATAGACTTATGTATATATAAAGCATAAAAAAAATTTAGTCTTCATCAATGTTTTCTACACGCAAAAGTAATTCAGCAAATCATCCCCAAAGTAAGAATAAGAGTCTATCTCTTTTAAGATAGACCCCATATCATAAATTATGCAAAGAGAAAAGTGTAAAAATAGTCCCTTGACTTCTTTTTGTCGGGGGTCATTTTAGTTTCAAAATTTATAAAAGTGTCAATTTAATCTCTAGAATTTATTAAAAGGGACTAAAATATGCCTCCCTGTAAACTATTTCAACGAGGGAGGATTATTTCAGCCCATATTAAAATAATCTCGGGGATTAATTTGACACTTTTATAGACTCTGGGACTAAAATTATCCCACATTTAATATGAAAAATTGAATCAATAGTGAACGATAAACGACTCTATGATTTCGTCTTTAGGGTCACACACCCCATTTGAACCAAAAACAAAACCAAGAGAGCAAGAGTGGGACACTAAGAAGATGAAAGAAAAAGGAAATCTTGTGTGTGTCGTTACTAATTAAGAGAAGGAAAAGGCAAAGGAGGGGAGAAAATTTTCTATGTGAAGGCAGAGGGTTATGATCGGCTTCACGACGTGGTAGAAGGAAGTAGAAGAAGCTACTAGTGTGCTTGAGAGACTTCACCTATGCGAAGGAGGCTCATTAGCAACGTCGAGCAGAAAGGAACACTAGTCGAGTGGCTCCAATGTGAAGAATAAGAGAAGGGAGGAGAGGAGACGCTCGTGTATCTTAAAGAGAAGGACATTCTTGCCCTAGTCAAGCAAAGAGGAAGAAGAATTGAAGGAATTAGGGTTGTGAGTGTTATGTATGAGGGAAGAGAAAGAACTACATATTTGAGGACGAGATTACGTGTGCAGGAGTCATCTTGTGCTAGACAGGCCAAAACTGAGCTTTACGAAAGCAAGAAGAGGGACTTCGTGCGAGTTAAGGGAGAATAGGACTAAGCAGTGGATTATAGTATGCTGGGGTATAAGTTTTTAAATTAAATTAATAAAATATGTTATGATATTAACATTAATGTTTTATTAGTTTAAAACATTAAAAAAAAAATAAGTGGAAGGTTTTATGGGAAGGATTGTCGATCCAAGCAAATTTTGGTTTGGTAAAAGTTTGGGTGTTTTATTTATATAAGATACAACAACTAGTTTTTATCCCACTAAGTGGGTCAGCAATATGAATCTTTTTCTTCAGTGAGTCCTATTGAGCGTCACATTTTCATTTAATTCTAATAGATTAAATCAATAAAAATCATATGTAGATCTTTCTCACTCTCTCCGTACATCTCCAGCAAACCTCTCAATAAATGTATAGCTTCCATAGTAGACTTGCCTCATAAAAATTCAAACAAATTATGAGAAATCTTTGTATCACGTCTTAACCTATGTTCAATTACCCTCTGATAATTTTAAAATACGACACATTAACTTAATTCCTTTATAATTTGCACACTCTTATGCATCCCTTTTATTCTTAAAAATGAGAACCAAAATACTTTTCATCCACTCATCAGGCATCTTTTTAATTTTTAAAATAATATAAAGAGTTCGATAAGCCAAGAAACGCCCAAATCTCCTAGATATTTCCACACATCAATAGGAAAATCATTAGATCCTACTGATTTTTAATCCTTGGTTTACTTTAAAGCTTCATCAACTTCCTTTTTACTAATGCAATGATAAAAATAAAAAATTTTATTATTATTAACAATATTAAGATCACTAAGGTCGGTTGTATTTTCAAAACTTTATTGAAAAGTTTATTAAAATAGCTCACCACCATATCTTAGAATATTTTCCTCTAAGAAAAATAATTTTTTTTTATTTTCATCTTAAGACACTTGAATTAAATGTTTATTTTTCTTTTCTCTTTGTTTGGCTAGTTTATACATATACTTGTCATCATCATTAATAGCTAATCTATTATAAAGATCACTAAAAAAAAAAATCTCAGCGTCACAACTTGTTATTTTAGACTCCTTACAGACCATCTTATATTTTTCTGAGATCTCTAAGCTTTGACATTTAAATCACTTTTTATAATACTTCTTATATTATATCTTTTCTAGCACATTATTATTCCAACACCAATTATTTTTATTTATAAATTTTATTTTTTTAATCTCCAAGTACATCTTTTGTCACTTGTTTAATAATGTTTGTTATTTTATCTTACATAAAATTAGCTTCTTCATAACATCCTAAATGTTGAAATTTTGAAGTTTACTCATAAAAATAATTTTACTTATCTTTTAGGTGCTCTGATCTAATTTTATGAAATTATTTCATTATATTATTTATCTTATAACTCTTCATCTTAAAATCCAGAACAAACAATCGATGATACTTAAATTTTCACTTGAAATGGCCTTACAATCTTTACATTCTCGTTGATCTCTTTTCTTATAAAAAAATAATCAATTTGAGTTTTAATAAATACATTCGTATAAGTAATAATATGCTCATCTCTTTATTTATATAAAATATTTTGCTTAATTAAATAGATGTTATTAAATATGATTTAACAAATTTAATCAGTGGTTAAAGAAAATATGATTTAACAATTTAGGACTTTTGATCATGGCTTGAGAAAAAATTTCTGTGTCAAAGAGAAGGTGATAGTAAAAGAAACTAAGCAGATGATTAAACATGTAAGGAGGTCTTTAAAGAGTTAAGTTGAGTAATTGCTTTCTTATAAGTAGTAAATTAATGATTTATTTAAAAGTTACATTTACGAATAAAAGATTATAATAACACTGATAAAAAAATGAACTGACAATATTATTTTAAAAACAAATATTTTATTTTGAATGTTTGAAAGATGTCTTACAAATAGGACAAAAATATTTGAAATATGAAGGTACATTTAAATGATTTTAAATTGATAGGAATAATTAAGGTCGCTAATATACACGTGCACTAAAAAGAAAATGAAAATAGAAAAAATGTACCTTCGGGTGTAATGTTTTACAGGTACCTATGAGTATAAACTTTTGAGGGTACCTATGGGTACAATATTTTTAAAATACCTTCGAGTATGATAATATTCCTGATATGACTTCTTAAAATAAAGACAATGATGAAAAATATAAATGGCTTAAATTGAAATAGAAATGACAATAAAAACTTATAGTTTAACTAATTAATGAATCACACTTATTTTCGACATTCATGTATAATATTTACATATTTATTTAATGCATAATAAAATTGTAATTGCTTACTAAGTTGTAGTAAACTTACTGTTTAAATTAATTGTTTCTTTCAGCCAAAACTCTTGATTGATATGACTAATAGAAAAGTGTTGGTTTACAGAAGGACAATTGGTTTTAGGTTGTCAGTTGTTTGATATGGTTCTAATTTCTTATATTGTTTATTTGACATTAATGTTGTACTGCTATTGGTAGAATTGTGATACAGCTTTACTTTCATACTATGTTGTTACTTTGGTTAGATTTAATAACTGTTTAGTGTACTTTGTGGTTTTTAGTCTCTTGTTATTATTAGAAGTTATGATGATTTATTATATAATTTAAAATAAAGGTTAATATTCTAGGACTACAATTTTTGACTTGGTTAATTATAAGCTATCAATTCAGATCGTGACGAAAGTGATAATTAAAAAATTTATGTTTGAATCATGATAAAATAATTTAATAGGTTGATTGAATTAACTGATAGATAATATAAATGAAGAGTTTAATTATGCATAATTATATTCTTTGATATGTTATTTTATAATATGGATAATCAAGAGAAAGTTAGACAGAATAACACTGAGATTAAGACCTCTGAATATCTCAGTGAACACAAATGCTTTTGTAGAGATGATGACTACAGTGACTCAAATGATTAGGAACTCTCAGTCTCGGGCCAGTTCTAATGGGAGAGGCCAGATGAACAAATAGTTGAAGTTATTTTAGATCATTAGATCACTTCTCATTTATGGAAGAGGAAGTCTAGTGGATGTTGAGAATTGGTTGATAAGAATAGAGAAGATTATAGATGGGTTTTGTCCATTAGACAAGAGGGTTACACTTGTTACTTTTGCTTTTGAGAGACAAGCTGAGAGAAAATAACAAGAACATATGCATGTGAAGTTTAAATGTATAACCAACCACTAGGTACAGTGGGAGAAATTTGTGGCAACTTTTAGAGACCGGTTCGTACCACTGTTAGTCGGAAGATAGATGAAGGACAATATTATCAAGCTGAAGCAAGGAGATCGTTTGATCATGCAGTACACGGCAGAGTTCACTATACTTTCAAAGTACGCACCCCAACAGGTTCCAAATGCTGAGGAGTGCCATAGTTTTTTTTTTTTTTTTTTTGATTTGAAGGATATGATTAGACAACCACCAATTCTTGGGATCATAGATTACTGTATTTTGGTGGAGAGAGTCAGAAGAATTGAGGTGGATATACATACTACTCAAATGAGGAGAAATTTTCTTAAGAGGAGGAAGTCAAAGGGTTTCAAGTTTTTTCAGTGCTCACAATACAAACAGTCCTTTCAGGCAAGAAAATAAGTGCTAAGAAGGCCAGATCAAACAGTGTTGGTAGCCAGACTGAAGCCAGCAAATGTGACAAGTGTTGAAAGTTTCACAAGATGTCTTTCTAGATCCAACATGTGCTTTTGGTGCAACACTAGGTGAGGAATCGTCCTGGCTTGAGAGAGAAGGCTTCAACAAATTTTAGGAGCAGTGTTGCATCACCTCAAAGAAGCTTTAGCAGGTTGAGGACAATTGAGTCTACTAGATTAATGTCAATTCAAGGTTAGACTCAACAAAATATCCAGCCTAAGTTTTATGCACTTTCACAATAAGAAACTAAAAACTCCCTTGAAATTATTATCGATATGTTTACATTTAAGAAATTTTAACCAAATACACTTTTAATTATAGTAGAATTCATGTCATGTCATGTCATTCATAATATCCTCGAAAAACTTAAATACATCAATAACTAAACTCTAAATGTTTAATAAAATTATTTTAATATAACACGTAACAAATTCAGAATAGACCAACTAGAATATTATTTGATACAGAAGCATCACATTATTTTATAGCTGAAGAATTTGTTAAAGTGATGCAATAGAATATCACCTTAATGCTGTGATATTATCTATTAGGATGTCAAATAGTACTTCTATAGAGGTTAATTAATTGTGTGAGATGAAACTAAAGATTAATTGAAAGATTTTTTATGCAGAACTGATTGGGTTACTCTTGGTGGAGTTTGAAACAATTTTAGACATGGATTGGTTGTCTAAAAACTTTCCCACAATTGATTACAATAAAAAAACTGTCAAACTAAATGTACCTAGGGGGGCAGAAATCAAATTATGTGGAGATAAAAGAGCTGACATCTATGATGATTACATGTTTGAAAGCTTTCAAATTGTGAAATCGTGAAAATCAAGTTTCTTGCTGAGTATCAGATATCTCTAAAGAAGTAAAATTTTTGGGGAGCTCCAATGTTATTTGTGAAGAAGAATGATGGGAAGTTCAGAATATGCATCGACTATATGGAGTTGAATAAGCTCACGGTTGAAAATAGATTTTCATTGTTGAGGATTGATGACTTATTTGAATTTTGTCTTATGAGTGTGGCTTTTCTTGAGCATATTATCGGTGGAGATAGAATATCTATGGATAAGAATAAGATCAAGGCCATTGCAGATCGGCCAAAACCTATTACTGCCACAGAGGTCAGAACTTTTCTAGGTCTGATTGGTTATTATAGAAGGTTTGTAGCGGGATTTTTTTATGTAGTTATGCCTTTAGCTAGGCTAACATGAAAATCAATAAAGTTTGAAGGGACTGATCGTTGTGAGAGGTTTTTCAAAAGTTAAAGTCTTATTTGATAAGTGCTCCACCATTGACTATTCATTCAGGGTCAAATGAGTTTCAGATTTTTAGTGATGCATTTTGAAGGATTTGGTTATGTACTTATGCAACATGAAAGAGTCATTATCTATAGTTCTAGGCGATTGAAGAATTATTAAAGGAACTATCCTACCCATGACTTAGAGTACTGAAGTTGTATTTACACTTAAGATTTGGAGGCACTACTTATATGGAGCCAGATGTGAGGTATTCACTGATCACCAAAATTTAAAATACATCTTTACTTAGAATGAGTTGAACTTGAGACAGAGGAGTTTACTAGAATTCATTAAAGACTCTGACTTGGATATACATTATCACCCGGGAAACGCAAATGTGGTGGTAAATGCACTAAGTAGGAAACTTCAGATAATTTAGATTGTTTATTCACTCAACAGAAGCGATTACTCTAGGATTTAGATAGGCTGAAATTAATTATGATTATTTATAGTAATGATAGTTGTCTGTGCAATCCAATTTGAATGGCAAAATCAATGATTCACTGAATATGAAAATCACTATTCATAAGATTTTAGATCAAGTCAAGGATGGAAATTTAGAGAAGTATATATTAGAAGTGGATGAACCGTTGAGATATAAAGGCATGTTTTATGCTCCAGATGTTGATAATTTGAAAAGAAAAATTCTATAGGTCTGCTTATCTGGCTATACTATTTACCCATGGAGTAATAAAATGTACCAAAACTATAAAGAAATATTTTAGTAACCAAGATTGCAGAGTGACAGAATTTGTAGTTACTTGTCCTACTTGACAGCTAGTGAAGGAAAAACATCCACGCCTAAGAGGTTAGTTACATCATTTATCTATTCCATAATGGAAATGGGAGGAGATAATTATGGATTTGTGATGAAATGCCTTAATCAGAACATGCTCTGTTATTATTTGGGTAATTATTGATAGATTAATTAAATCTGACCATTTCTTGCACATTAGATAGACATAACTTGTTGAGAAGTTAACCAAATTATTATGTGGATCAAATTTTAAGGCTGCATAGAGTACTAAAGTCTATTGATTCAAACAAAAATGATAGATTTACTTCTAGATTGTAGAAAAAGGTTCAAGAAGTTTTGGGCAAAAGATTGATTTTAGTACAGTCTTTCACACTCAAGCAGATAGCCAGTCAAAAATGATTATTCAGACTTTGAAAAATCTACTAAAGTTGTGTCCTTGACTTTAATGGACTATGGGAATCACATATACCCTTGGTAGAATTTCCTTACAATAACAATTTTCAAGTTTGTATTAGGATGGTTCCATATGAAACTTTATGTGAAAGAAAATGCATGGCAACTTCATGTTTGACTGAAGCAGGTGAAAGAAATATAATTAGAGCTAACTTAGTTAATGATGCTACTAAAAAGAATAAACAAATTAAAGACAGATTAGGGGAAGTACATGATAGACAAAAAATATTATAATGTCAAACACAGACCTGTTGAGTTTGAAGTTAGAAATTTGACTTTATCAAAGTTAATTCTTTGAAGCGTGTTTGGAAAGATAGGAAAATTGAGCCCCAGTTATGTAGATCCATATGAGATTATGGAGAGGATTGGACATGAAGCTTATAAATAAGCTTTACCAGCTCATATGCAAGGCATACATAATATTTGTTATGTTTCACTTAAACAGTATATTGATAATGAGTCTAATATAATTGTTGTTGATTTAGTGGAAATACAGTCTAATATGACCTATATAGAAAAACATGAAAAGATATTGGATTATGATATTAAGAAGCTTCATAATAGAGAGAGTTCATTTGTAAAGATTTTTTGAAAGCATGAATCAAAGAAAGATCCTACTTGGGAGAAAATTTTAGATATGCAAGAAAGATCCTCAACTCTTTAGTTGACATATTTTTGTTTTTATATTAAAGTTTTCAAATTTCAATGATGAAATTTTTAGAAAGAGAGATTGTTTTACCTGAATTTTTAATAATAATAATAATAATAATAATATGAAAAAACTAAAAGATAATAAAGATAAACGTTTCTATATTTTGTCTTAAGGGTCGCATGCCCATTCGAACCAAAAATGAAACCAAGAGTGAGAGTGGGAGACTGAGAAGGAGAAGGAAATATTGTGTATGCTCTAGTTGATAAAAAAAAGAAGACGAAAAAGGAAGAAGCATAAAGTTTATGTGTGAAGATGGAGGGCTTCGATTGGTTGAAAAATGTGGTAGAAAAAGGTAGAAGAAGCCAGTAGTGTGCTTGAGAGACTTCACCTATGTGAAGGAGGCTCATGAGCAATTTCGAGGAGGAAGGAACCCTAGTTAAGGGGCTCCAGTGCGAAGAAGAAGAGAAGGGAGGCGAAGGAGATGCTCACATGTCTTGAAGTTAAGAACAGTTGTGTCGTGCCCTAGCCGAGCAAAGAGGAAGATGAAATAAAGGAATTAAGGATGTAAGCATTTTGTACAAGGGAAGAGGAAGAACAATGACATCGAGGAGACTCTGCGTGCAAGAGTAATCTTGTGCCAGACAAGTCAAACCAAAGCTTTGAGAAAGCAAGAAAAGGGACTTTGTGCGAATTAATGGAGAACCAAACCAAACCTGGATTAAGGCAGATTAGGGTTTAAGTTTTTAAATTATAAAAATTAAATCAATCAAATTATGATATTAACACTAAGTTTTATGAATTAAAAATAGGCATCATAAGTTAAAGGTTTTGTGAGGACTATCAATCCAAACAAATTTTGGTAAGATAAGAGTTTAGTTGTTTTATTTATATAAGATGTTTTGTTTAAATAAAGAGATGTCGTTACGTATGATTTAATGAATTTAAACAATGATTAAAGAAAATATGATTAAACAAATTAGGAATTTGGATCATTGTTTGGGCGGGCATAAAAGAGGTAGAGTCAAAGAGGAGGTGATAGTAAAAAAAAGTAAGAGATTAAGATTGTAAGGAGATCTTTGAAGGATTAAGGTAAGTAATTGCTTTCTTATTAGTACTAAATTAATGATTTATTTTAAACATTTGTTTTAAAGACAAAGGATTATAATAACATAGATTAAAAAAATGAACTTGAAATATTATTTTAAAAGCAAATATTTTATTTAGGATTTACATTTTAAATGTTTCAAAGATGTCCACAAATGGGAGAAAAATAATTGAAATATAAAAATATATATAAATGATTTCAAATTGATATAAAATGATAAGCAAATAGTTAAGTCAATCAGAATTCACCTCCTTATGATACTAATTGGAGACGCTATTGTACTTATGCACAAATAAGAAAATGGAAATGATAAAAGTGTACTTTATTTGCAAAATTTTGAGAGTGCCTACAAGTATAACATTTTAAGGATACTTTTGGCTATAAACACTATCCTGATATGACTTCTTAAAATAAAGTCAAATGTTATAAATGACTTAAAATGACACAGAAAGAGCTAATCTAAAATGAAAACTTATAGCTTGATTAATTAATGAATCACATTTCTTTTGAACATTTATGCATAGTATTTGCATAATTAATGCAAAATAAGATTGTAATTACGCACTAAGTTGTAGTAAACTTGTTTAAATTAATTATTTCTTTAAGGCAAAACTATAGATTAATATAACTGACAAGAGAGAGTTAATTTATGGGAAGATGGTTGTTTGTTCTAGGTTGTCAATTGTTTGATATGATTCTAGTTTCTTGTACTATTTATTTTAGATTGATGTTGTAGTATTGTTGGTTAAATTGCAATAATGTTTTACTTTCAGACTATATTATTCCTTTGATAGGATTTAATTATTGCTTAGTGTATTTTGTGATTTTTAGTGGTTCTTTTTATTATTGAAAGTTATAATGGTTTATTGCATAATTTAAAAAAAAAAGTTAATACCGTCTAACCACAGTTTCTGACTTGAGTAATTCTAAGATATTAGGTCGGGCCGTGATATTAAGGGACTGTTTTAACACTTTACACTTACAAAATATGGAAAGAAAAAAACATATAGAATATAAATGCAAATGAAAAGGGAAGCCAATAGTTGAGCTTAGCGTTCTAAGGTCACACAACTTGCTATTAGGGCTGAAGAAACGTTATTAAACAATTAGCTTAAAAAAAATAAGGTGAATTGAGCTGAGTGTATTGAGTAACCCAAAGTCTTGGTAGGGGTTGTTTGTAGCCGTCGTCTGTGAATCCATGGAGATAGAAAATGAATAGTGGCAGAACACTTGGATGTCTACGCTTATAAAATATGGCTAGCATTTGCATTTCTACCATGGACGTACCAAATGCTCTGTAGCTGATAAATGAAACCAAAGCAATCAACTATTCTGGTTTACTTTTCATGTGGAAGACAAAACAGCCATCTCAGAACGATCTTATCTCATGAAGAATACACCGGATAAAACCAGATTTAGCCCAATGGGATGTCAAGTCCGGTATGACAGCAAATCTACTAAGAGTGCAGCCTTAAGCGTCTAGGAGATCATATAAACCAAGTAAAGAAATATACATTTTGACAGGTGAGTTTTCGTGAGGTTTTTTCAATACTAACAAATCAGCAAAGGAAGTGGTCAGATAGAGTTATAACATCAGAAGTTGTAGATTATTTTAAGAAGGAAAAAAAACATTACCCACTTGTTGCTGGGTAGATGCGCAACCATAAAGAATGAGCGCTGAACTTTGAAGTATTGAAAAACATCAATTATTCTTGCATGGAGGGATGGATGACGGAGAAAACAATTAAAAAAACTTCTAACCAACAAAGGCTTCATGCACTACCAAAAGTAACCTACAAAGGAAAAAAAATTATTCAACGTCATCTTCCAAAATATATCATCATTTGGATCTAACATCCAGAAAGCAACAGAGATATCAACAACCTTCTTTTTCAACATAAAATTTCTTGGTAAAAGTTCTGTTTGATTCCATAAAAATTTTGTCTGTTGTGAAATTCAGGAACCTAAATATAGTACTTCATATTTCTTCGTCATCAATTAACCACTCTTCAACTATTTGGGTTCAGCGGCGCAGATCCTTCTTTATTAAAGCCCAGTAACTATTACATGTTCTTTAAATTTAATTCACTACTTCAAGTCAATTGTCTATGATCAATCTTTCTTCCTTCACAATCCTACTGCATTTAGTCCAGCCATAGTGGCATGCATAAATCTCCTAAATCTACATAATTATAGCATAAACTATCCCATGTTTTAGCACATCTTCATTTCTATCCCATTTTATTTTTATTTTAACAATAATTTCTGTATACAATCATTTCAATCGACATAATATTAATACTCACCCTTCTTGATGATCTCCAAAAGTTTTCTCATCACAATAATTAGAACTTGGTTTGATAACAATCCAAAATTACTCCAAAGTGTGCACAAAAACCCATACCTTTGTTCCAAATGATTGCCCTAGCATGGCACACACATAAAAACAAAATATTGATTTTATCCTGTGAAAATTTGAGAAGATTTGATTCTTCCCATATCTAACTCTCTCATGTGGGCGACCACCACCTCAAGATCTTGGAGGATTAGATTGAGATATATTAGGAAATCATTGATTTACTTCCTATTTTATGTTTTTTTTTTTAATTTTTTTTTAAATTATTTCCTTTTTAATTTTGGAGAGAAATGTTTTTTTATTTTTTATTCAAAATTATTTCCTTCCTAATTTATGTGAGATATGCTTTATAAGTTTGTAAATAAAAAGGGGTTGAATTCTTAATATATACATAACCAATTTGTAAAGAATGAATCGAGCAATTTTTCCTCCCCAAATAATTCTACATGATATCAGAGCCTTAGAACAAACCCTAGAGCCTCTAGTCGCCGGAACTTCTTATTCCCCTACAGCTGATAGTTTTTGTTCCCTTACAGATGCAGGTGCTGCCTCTTCCCAGTCGCAAGTTGGAAGCAGTGGTTTCTTCCTTCAGCCATAGTGGAAACCATTTGCTCTCTGTAGTGGAAATTATCACAGCCCAAACCATTAGGTGTTACTATTTTCTAAATCTTCTCTGCCACAGGAGACCTCTCATTAGTGCAAATCTTCTGTGTCGCAGGAGGAACGGGCCTTCTCTTTGACTGGCAGTCGGAACGCTTTCAAGTAGGCTCATATCTCCTCTACCTGCAGCCGCATCTCCTTTTTGCAGTCCAGCATCTCCACTGCCTGCAAACCTATATCTCCTATGGATTTTTTTTTATCTCCTCCAGTTTTTTTCCTACTATCTGTATTTTTCCTGTTGTCCGGATTTTTTCTGTTGTTTGGATCTTTTCCTGCTGCAGGAGATTCTCTCCCCGCATCCTTCCAGCAGGCAGCAGCAGCAGCAACACTGTTCATCCTTCCAGCAGCAGCTCAGCCCTTCTCTGCAGCAGAAGCCTCAAAAAACAATGACGACTCCGGATATTACCTGACAGCAGCAGCAGCAATTCTGGACTTTATATGTCGTAGGCTTGCTTCCTTCCTGCAGCACTTTTCTTCGTGTAAACCCTCCTCTGGAGCTTCTCCCTATAGTAGGCCTTCCGCCAAAATTTTTTTCTGCACCAAACCCTCATCCAGAGTTTCTCCCTTCAGCCATGAACGTCGGAATACTCTCTGCAGGCAGGCCCTACTATTCTACTTTGCCGCCAGAGCTCTCCCTACAGCCGGAATACTCCTGTTGTAGGCCCTCCTCCACTGGAATCCTCTCATCCAATCTGTAGGCCATCCTCCAGAGCTCCTTCTCCTCTTCTAAGCTCCAGAATTTCCTTACAAGATCTCTTCTATTCAATTTCTGCCATCAAACCCATCCTAGTTGCAGGCCCTCCAGAATTCTCCACGCAACCAATCTTCCAACTGCAGGCCCTCAGCCATGAATTCTCCCTACTGCAGGCCCTTTCTCGATTCTTCCCTACAACATTATCTGTAGCATTTCCTTTCCTACATTAGCCTTCCACCTGCCTGCAGAAACTACCAAAACTGTTAAAGACAACTGCAGTGAACTAAAAATAGCCGTAAATACTCTTAGGATTGATAACCAAGTATGGGATGAAGACTTCAAGTTCAACTCTAATAGTTAAATTTGAATTAGAAACTAAGGATTCTGCTCACATAACTTTTGAATCCTCTAACTTTATCATAAATCACAAACTCAATGGTCATAACCACCTCCACAAGTCATAATCCATGCTTACGTACATTTGTGGTAAAGAGAAAAATGAACATCACATGGGAGAAGGCATGGTTCCTGAGATCACTGATCCCAAGAATCGCAAATGAAAGAATCAACATCGTATAGTTAGCTATTCAACTCAATGACCACTGAAGTATGAGAAAATCTTCTGTTCTACAAAACTGTTAAAGATATCTGGGAGGCCACAAGAAAAATATATTTGAGCATTGTTTGAAATTGAAATCAAGCTTCATAACCTTCCTCAAGGAGAGCTAAGTGTCATCCAATATTTCAACACCTTGACAAAATATTGACAACAATTGGATATGTTTGAGACGTGTGGAAATATCCACATGATACTATAATGTTTAAATCCATTATCGAGAAAAAAAAAATAACTATCAAATTTCTAGTAGGACTAGCTTAGGAATTGGATGAGGTGAGAGGGGAGATTATAGAAACAAAGCCCATTCCATCAATCCACGAAGCCATTATCGAAGTCAGGAACGAAGAGAGCAGAAAAAAGTTGAAGATGACAAAAAATGCGAGTTCACCAAGTACAGAAAGCTCGGTCTTATATACTCATAATTACTCCCATGACTCAAAGCACAAGAAGAATCGTCCCACATGTGACTATTACAAGAAGATTAGACATATCAATGACAAATGTTAGAAACTTCATGAAAAACCTGCATGTTGGAAATCTAGACGGAAAAAAAAATAAAGTGAAAAAGACTAATACCATATTCAAAAAGTCGGCTAAATCATTCATCTAGGAGCCGCTTGACGTGCTGAAAAAACTCCTTAGAAGTAATTCAAAAACGCACGCCAAACTCGTGACATGACAAGACGGAGTAGGGGAAGGTGAATAGCAGTATTGAAATACACCAAAGCTCTTCCTTTCAACGCCTCTTCATAATTCAATATCAAACTCAGTCTCTACAACATCTATGACCAAACTTGAGGGGGGAGTGTGAAAATCCAACAAGAATTTGTTTTCTCTATATTTACCACGCTCATGTGGGTCGGCCACCACCTCCAAATCTTAAAGGATTTGATTAGGATATCTTAGAAAACCTTTGATTTAGTGTACTCCATATTTTATACATTTCTATTTTTTATTCATAATCATTTACTTTCATAATTTAGGTGAGATATGTTTGGTAACTTTGTAAATAATGACGGATTGATTTCTTTATATACATGTACCCTATTTGTGAAGAGCAATTTTTCCTACCCAAATAATTTTACATATCCGTATTTCGATCCATATAGATTAAGTATATTAGGCATCAAGAGATAAAATGTTATATTTCTTGTCACTAGTTATTGTTTCTTATCAAAATGGTAAACTAGTAGTTCCTTCGTTCGAGAAGACAAGGAACACACCATAAGTTAACAAGGAACTCATAAAACACCAAAAGGAAGGTTTTTCAATTAAAATTAACCATCTATCTATGCCATGTATAGAAACATAATAAAATCCTAAAATAATCACTTGTACTGAGTGAAACTAAAAGCATTGACATGATCAGCAAGCAGAGCACCAAGTAAACTTCAAAAAAACGTTTGAATGTCATACGATGAGACATGGTCCCAAGAGCAACCCTACAACTTTTGTAGAATAGCTTCCAAACAAATCCATTGGACACTCAAAGCCGAGTATAAGAATGTAATGTAAAAACCATTTACAATACTTCTTGAACACCAAATGAACAAAAATTTGTTGGGTAACACTTTATCTACAAGTAAAGCATTTACCTTTTAAGTATTTTTTTTATTCTATTATTATTATTATATATATATATATATATATATATATATATATATATATATATATATATATATATATATATATATAACCTCACGCAGCGTTGCATACGTCTTAGGCACGTAAGTTTTTTCCCTATAGAAGGCCTTAGATTCACCCGCCGTTGGCGGCAGTCGCGGCTTGCTTTTTTTGTTCTCCAGTGTTTTGGAGGTGGGAGAAGGCACACTACACAATCAAGAAATGGAGTCCATGGCGAGGAGTAGCGGGCACGGTCGTTGGGAATCTCTATACCGTGTTCTCATGCGTCGGAACTCCGTCTACGTCACTTTCGTCGTCACCAGAGCTTTCACCAGAGAACAGATTGTAGACTATGGAGTCCACAAGCTCTGGGAATACAATAATGTTGGGAAGAGATTTGAGGACATTCCGGGTTTGGGACAACGACAAGCTGAAGAATGATTTATTTACTAATTTGTGGTATCGTATACTCCTGGATTCAAATATAAATGAACTTTCTTTTGATTAGCTTTTGGTTTTCATCAAAAAAGCACCTTTAACTGTCCAAACCAATATTTTTTTTTGGTCTCTGAAATCATGGATGCATGGAGTCCTTGTTTTCCCTCTATATTTTGAATAACCTTATTTATTGTTGAGAAACTTAATAGTCATTGCCTGTTAAATACATACATACATATATATATATATACACACACACACACACATATATGTATACATACAGATATATCTTTTTTTTTTCCTTAAAAGCAGTTAATATGAACTTACGGGAAAAAAATAAGCGAGCATTACCTTTGATGACCAATTTGCTGATGAAGCACGGATGCTTTCAAAAGATGTAATGGGAGTATCACTTCCTTGATAGCCTTCACGAGATAAACTTCTAGTAGAACTGGTATCAAATCCAATAACCTTACCAACAAGGCTTGCGGTAGGAAAGGTATTTGGGATGCTATCGTCTGGTGTGGACATGTCTCGATACAGGTAGCCACGTAATTTCGAAGTAAAAAGAGTAAGAGCTTTTCGAGCTGCTCGTATCTCCCCAACAATCTGAAATTAATGCAGCACTTTAAGAGTATTCAAATGGATATTGAACATTACAATTTTAGGGGAATTTATAAACATAGCAAACAATTCTTATGTATTTACATATCACACTCAAACTTTCATATTTACACACAGCACTTAAATCTTTGATATCACGTCACACATTAAACATAGTACTATTACCACTAATTCAAGGTGAAATATACCTTTTCATGCATGGAATTAAAAAAACAAAGTGCTAAGTACGTAAATATCAAAGTTTAGGCGTGAGATAAGAAAATACATAAGAATTGTGCACTACGTAGGTAAATTTTACTAAATTTTAAACAATGAGTAATTCAAGGAGTTAGCAACCAAAAGCATCATATGAAAGCAAGATGCAAATAAACTTCATCCGTTCATGAAGAGTTCAATCATGAAGAGTTCAAACCTGGATGAGCTCATCAGTCTCCAGTGCACAAAGAGGAAGATCTTCCCTAGGCAGGACTTGCACATTGGCACAAGTCAATCTCTGAAAATCTGATAACGATCCTTCTTTCCCGTCCAAACATCCAATTTCATGGTCTCTAACGAGAAGCCGTGTTGTTATGACATTATCTTTGTCAGGACCAAGATCTACAATGTGTGTCTGAACATGGAGTAATGCTTCCTGAGCTGGAAATAGCTCGTCATCTGGCCCCTAACAAATAACTTAAAGTTTTAAACACATCTTTGTATAAGTAACGCAAACCAACCCTCAATTGCCAATATAAGATGTGAATAAAAATGCTTCTATTAGATGGAGAAAAGAACTCAACATCCAAGTCATACAATCCATCACATCAGCAGTAACACTAACAGAATCTTATTTTTCATCCAATTGGTTAATATTTTTTTTGTGTTTGTTGAATCAAGATTTGTGCATGAATAACACCCAAAAAATAGAGTATAAGCCAGAAGAGAGAGAGACAGAGAAGGAAATGCACAGTAATTTAAGAGAGGCCTGTAATCTTTCATTCATAAAATGATCCCAAATTTATGATGAAAGGGAGCACAATAGGTGAAGTTACATTATGCCCCTACTTTGATGAGAGTTTTATATGTTATTATAGTTATTTTACATATGCGAACCTTCAGTTCGACCATCCTCTAAGTCTATGATGGAAGCTATACATTTATTGAGATGTTTGATGGACAAGTATAGAGAGAATAAGAAGGATCAACATATATTTTTTGTTGATTTAGAAAAAATCTTATGATAAAGTTTCAAGAGAAATACTTTAGAGAGTTCTAAAAAAAAAGGTGTTCATATAGCTTATATTCAAGTCATTAAAGATATGTATACTAGAGTTGTTATTTGTGTCCCCGAACACAAGGAGTATTAATAAGTAATTTTATATTTCAGTTGAATTACATCATAGATCAGTTTAAAACCCATATCATTTTGTTTTAGTTATGGATGCAGTTACTGGACATTTATAGAAGGATGTACCTTGGTGGATGTTTTTTGTTGATGATATCCTTCTAGTGGATAAGACTGGATGTTTTTTGTTGATGATATCCTTCTCGTGAATAAGTTCAAAGAGAGAGTTCAAAAAAAAAACTTGAGTTATGGAGGTTAACTTTAGAGTCTCAAAGCTTTCTTTTGAGTAGATCTAAAATTGAATACATATAATGTAATTTTAGTAATATTAGATCTAGCGATGGGGATTGTAACAATTGGTGATCAAGTCATTAAAAGAAATGAATGTTTTACATATCCCAGGTCAGTTGTTCAATTTGATGGTGATATAGATGGGGATGAAAGTACTACTTAGGCTTAAAGGAACATTTTATAAGTGGTGAGACTTGCAATGCTTTATGGTGCAGAACGTTGTCCAATAAAAGAGAGGCATAAGATTAAGTTAAGTGTTGCTGAGATGACAATGCTTAAATGGATGAGTGGTTTTACACTAATAGACAAAATGGAAAAAAATATATACGTGAAAGGATTGGAGTAGCTCCAATGGCATACTAGATTAGAGAGAGCCACCTTAGATGGTTTGGTTCCACTAAATGTTGACCATCTGATGACACTGTTAGGAGAGTTATTGTTTTAGATTTGGTTTATGTTGAGAAAGACAAAGATAGATCTAAAAATACTTAGACATGTATAAAAAGTGATCTTAATTTATTAAAATTAAATAAAAATATAGCACTCAATAGAATACAATGGAGGAAAAAAATTCATGTAACCGACCCCACTTAGTGGCATAAAAGCTGGTTGTAGTTGTTGTTGTTTATGATAAAACTAATAAAGTTAAGTTTATAGATTGTTTAATAATCAACTATTAAACTTTTAGCAACCTATTCACTGCCCACACAACAGTTCAATTCAATTTACATTTTAAGAGAGGTCTCCATTTGAAGTTACTTTTGTTAAATGGTGTCATTTCAATGAAAAATTAAAAGAGCGTAGCCTTAATTATTTAGCAAAATACAAAAGTAAAAAAAGTATTCACGGTCATAATCAGCTAGAAATTAGGCTAAGAATTAAATGCCATTCGTGCCAAAAGATATATTCTATGGGTTTCAAACAAATTTGGATCTGATTTGAATTCAATTCATAGTTTGAGCTACAGCCTAAAATATGACATGTACCAAAATAAATCTTCATAAGAATGGCATAACATGTTAAAACGTTCTAAACGGCAGCACAAGCACAATGCTGCTGATAGTTTTACTATTTACATTGGCTACTTAATACGTTATTTCCAATCATGCAGTCCCTAGAATTTATAGTTTTTATAGTGCATATTTCTGATGCATCAACCATCATGATGAAAACAATATTTTTACAATCATATCTCGCATTATTCATAGTTCATCATTTAGCAGAATGTTGCATATCTTAGAAAATAAGGCAATGCTATAGAGAGCCGAGCACATTGAGCAAACAGAAAATCCACGCCATTAAAACAAAATTAACAAAGATAGCCAAATGTCATGAGCAATTACCTCATCAGAAGTGATTACAATGATCCGTTCATTTGAGCCTTCAACGGGATTACTAACCCTGACATCCACACCCACATCAGTTTGAAGCATTTCAATGATTCCATTAGTTGAGCCAATAATAGCCTCAACTTTATCGTTAGGGCAAAGTATACGAAACACAATGTCCTCGTTGGAAAATGATTGTGGACGGTCAATTATTGCATCGCCATCAGATTCAAACATATAATTGTTTTCTGAAGCATAAACAGTGCTTCTAACTCTTGTTGGACCAATAGGTGTTCTAGATACTAAATCACCTCTTCCAAATGCTGAATGATGTTGAGTGTTGCTTATAAAGTCATCATCAGGAGCAAATTGGCCCTCTGGCGAGTGAATTCGACCACGAAAAGGTCCGCGCTCACGATGTAAGCTCTCCTTTAGCCGAGATGAAATAACTTCCAGAGCTTTCTTCACACAACTACCCTCCCCGAAAACCTGAAGAAAAATCAATTATGTTAATGATTAATCCTTCAAAATTAATCGCACACAAGAACAAAGCTTCGAACTATTTAAATCTATTGACCATCACTTTCCTCAACTTATGCGGATGATGCTACCCTTTGGTAAAACTAGATTACTGCAGGATTCTAGGTAACCAACATCATCAAGCTTTCTTTGAACTTGTGTGATATGAAGCTTTACTACGATAAATAAATGGGTAAGGAAAGGTCACATGCTATTTCTTAAGGATTCTTCATGTACCACAATGATCTAACAACAACAAATATACTGTTGATTTATCATTGGAGTTCTTAAGTATTTATGGAAGCTGAAATAAAAAGAAAAAGGAGAACAATCCATTCAACATGAGTATCAGGAACTTCAAGGTAGCTAAATCAACTTTAAGGGCGAGATAGCATAACATATCAAAGTAAAAGAGATCATTAATCATAGAAGGCTATAAACGTTAGATTACCAATTTTCCTGATGTACGTCAGCACAAGAAGCTAAAACTGCTGCCAAAAATTATTTAGAAATTTGTCTCGTGTAAATGAACTTTTTAATATGATGAGTATCAAAATATGAATGAATTGTTCTACAAAGCCCACAAAACAAAAGTGGTTATTTAACTTGATGTATTTAGATACTATAACTCCTGATACAGCATTTCTAAGAAGGGATGGGACAATCGCCGTCATAGTCTCAAATTTAATGACAGCTTGTGGCCAGGTTTCTCCGCTTTGTTTTATTACTACCAATTTCCAACTCACCACTGATAACGAGCAACTGAAACAAATCACGGCCACAAATATGGATACTCTGAACAATGTCCCTATACCTCAAAACGTGCTCAGATCTTAACTTGTTATACCAATTAAGTTGAAACAAAGATCACTATAATGAATCATGGTCAATATAAGCAATTACCCAAAAAAATATTGAAATAAACAGCTGGCCATGTATTCAATAATGTTTTACTGATATTTGTCCAACACCTAACGTTAGTTTGTTTCAACTGAGCTAATTCAAACTGGTTTGAAATTGGTTCTGAAAATGAGGTCCACTGAAGTGAGTTTTAGTTTTTTTTTAATTTAATTTTTTTGGGAGTGACAATAAAGTTTGATGTTTACAAATAAGTCATGTTTGGCTCAACAAGTGTTCATGTTTAGCTCGTTTGTTGATAAGCAAGCCGTTCTTAAGAATTTTTTTAGTTTGTTTAATGAAAATGCATACAAACATGATCCGACAAAACTATATCCGGCTTAATAAGAGCTGAATATATATAAATATGTATAAATATATTAATGCATATCTAAAAATATATAATTATGAACATAAAATTTTATTTGATACATGTCTGTTAAAATTAAAAACAACAAATATACTTTTGTAAATTATGGTTGATACAACTTTTATGTTTTAAGATGTTTAAAATATGTTATAACCTGAAAATTGCAAACAATTTACAGACATTTGAAGCCATCAATCGACAAATTGGCAGTGCATTTTATAGTCGTCGATTTGGCTTGTTATTTGTAGTTTGCTTATGCCTGGCTCAATAATAAAAAATTTTTGAATACAAACAATATCTTTTAGCTTTTTAATGATCTTGAGCTCATTCATATTTAGCTTATTAATTAATAACCCGAAACAATCAAGATCCAAGCTCATCCATGCTCGATTCACTTATAACCTTATTTTATTTTGCAAAGTCACTTCTTGTGTTCAACATTCTCATTGTTGGGTCCTATATCCCGGATGTGAAAATAGAGAGTAGTGTTAGGTAGTTGACAGTCAATATAAAAATTTTATCAAAAAATTAGAAGATGAATTATTTAAAATTATTTTGTAAATGTTATGCCGTCTCTTGGAAACGATGCGTTATATTGTCGAAATACAGTGAAAAATATGTGAAGATCGTTGCACCAACACTCAATGTAGTGTTAAATAAGCAAGAGTTCACACATTATGAACGAATACAGGCAAATAAATCTATGAAAACTAATATTATGATAGGAGCTTAGAATATAGGCACTCTCATTAATAAATCAATGAAAATAGTATATATTATGATTTAGAGGAAAATAAATATCTTACGCTTTCAAGAAATTAAATGGGTTAGAAAAGCTAAAGAGATAAATAGCATTTAAAATTTGGTATTCATGTAGGACTCGTACTAGAACTTGTGTGTAATTATAGATAAGAGTTCGAAAAAATTATTGTAAAAATTAATAGAATTGATGATAGAATTATAGCTCTAAAAATTATTGTGTATATTAAAATTATTAATGTTATAAGTGTTTATGCTCTCTAAGTAAATTCAGATATATGTACAAAATAAAAATTATATAATGTCTTACAAGAATTAATAAAAAGGAAACTTGAAGAAAGTATTTTTATTTGAGGAGATTTAAAAGGACATATCGGTAGAGTGGAGAAGATTTTAGAAGCATTCATGATGGTTATGATTTGGAGTGACTAATAAAGAAAGTTGTGTTATATTAGATTTTATTTTAGTTTATCATTTTGTTACAATTATACTTTTATTTAACAAAAGCGATGAGTATATTATCACTTATAAAAATAAATCTAAAAAAATATAAATTGATTATTTCCTTTTAAGAAAAATAGATCATCGATATTGTAAAGGCTGTATGGTCGTTACATATCAGAATTTAAGTACAAAACGTCGATTATTTATTTCGAATTTTAAGATAAATGTTGAAAGACAAAAAATAAAACGAAATCTTGTTATAAATTTAGATGATGGCACTTAAAAGACAATAAAATTAATTTTATAATTAAACCTTGATATCTTGAGATTTGGGATGTTCATAAATAGATGATGACACTTAAAAGACAATAAAATTAATTTTATAAATAAAACTTGATATCTTAAGATTTGGGATGTTCATAAATAAACTAAATACTATGTGGGATGAAAAAATGAATACTATCAAGCAAGTTGCAAAAAATATGCATGGAAGATCAAAAGGAAAAACCCTTATGAATAAAAATAGATGGTGGCGAAATAATATTGTGCAAGAAAAGATTAAAAATAAGAAGTTTTCTTATAAAAATTAGTTTAAATGTAAAGGTTCAAAGAATTGGAAAAAATATGAGATAACCTAATTGGAGTCTAAGAGAATAATTTGTGATACTAAGAATTCTATTTTTAATGATCTTTATAATAGATTAGAGACTAATTATGATGAAATATATATGTATAAATTAGTCAAACAAAGAGATAAGAAAAGTATTTTTCTTAAATGAAAATATACAACATAGGTGCGTGAGATATTTCGATAAACTTTTTAATGAGGATCATGAAAATAAAATCAATTTTAATAGTTATAATATCATAAATAACAACAAAATTTTTTATTTCCACCATCACATTAGTAAAAAAGAAGTTGATGTGGATTTAAAGAAAATGAATTAAGAAAAGGTTGTACAATCTAATGAAATTCCAATAAAAGTGTGGAAATGTTTAGAAAATCTCAAAATTTCTTGACTTATTAAATTTATTAATATTATTTTAAAAACTAAAGAAGATGTCTAAGTGGAGAAAGAGTCTATTGGTTCGTATTTCTAAGAAAAAAATGAATACACAAGAGTGCAAATTATAGATGAATAAGAGAGAGAGTAATTGAACATAGGTTACGATGTGATACAAAAATTTCTCAAAATCAGTCTAGATTCATGTCAGGCAAGTCTACAATGGAAGCTAGACATTTATTGAGAAATTTGATGGAAAAGTATAGAGAGAATAAGGAGGATCAACATATAATTTATGTTGATTAAAAAAAAAGCTTCTGATAAAGTTTCAAGAGAAGCACTTCGGAGAATTCTTGAAAAGAAAAGGTGTTAATATTGTTTATATTCAAGTCATTAAAGATATGTATACTAGAGTTGTTATATGAATTCGAATACATGGAGGATTGACCAATTATTTTCCTATTTCAATTGGAGTACATCAAGGATAGGCTTTAAGCCCAAATCTTTTTGTTTTAGTTATGGATGTTCTTACATGATATTTACCGAAGGAGGTACCTAGGTTTATGCCGCTAATGATGTCCTTCTTATGCATAAAACTAAAGAGTTCAGAAAAAACTAGATTTATGGAGGTCAACTTTAGAATCTAAAGACCTTCGTTTGAGTAAATATAAAACTGAATTCATGGAATGTAATTTTAGTAACAATGGATCTAGTCGCGGTGTTGTGACAGTTTGTGATCAAGTTATTAAAAGAAGTGAGCATTTTAGATATCTCGAGTCTATTGTTCAAAGTGATGGTGATACGATGAGGATGTTATTAGTAGAATTCAAGTTGGATGGTTGGAGTGGAGGAAAGCACTGGGTCTATTGTGTCTATTGTGTGATACCATAGTACCACTTAGACTTGAAAATTTTTATAGGATGGTGGTGAGAACTACACTGCATTAGGGTGAAGAATGTCGACATGTAGAAGAGAAGCATAAAATTAAGTGTTGCTGAGATGAGAATGCATAGGTTGATGAGTGGTTTTAAACTTAGTGACAAAATGTGAAACGAATGTATCCTTGAAAGTGTTTGAGTGGCTCCAGAAATAGACAAGATTAGAGAGAGTCGTCTTATATGGTTTGATGGTTTAGTCTTGTTAAACGTCGACCACTAATGATCTTCTTAGGAGAGTAGACGTCTTAAATTTGACTTATGTTAAGAAAGATAGAGGTAAACTCAAAAAAGGCTTGGGCATGTGACACTCAATATGACACAATGAAGAAAATGATTCATGTTGTCGACCCCACTAAGTAGAACAAAGACTTGTTACTGTTGTCGTCACTTTTTTGTGTTCGTTGGGGATAGTGATAGTAATATTAATATTTTACTCCATAATTGATACATGTTTAGCCTAATTAAAAAAATAACTAAAAATTGCTATCCATGGTGTTAAAGCAAAGTGAAATATCTCTCATCATGGATGGTCATTTTAAAATTTGACCTAGAACTCAGGTTTGCGAGGATGTAACATCTTACACACCCCCTGTTAGAGATTATTACTCAGGCTAATTAATAAGATAGGGATAATGATAGTAAATTAATATCCCACTCCATAATTGATATTTTATTAGCCTAATTAATAAAAAAATTTAAAATTACCATTCATGGTGTTAAGGCAAAGTGAAATATCTTACATCATGGATGATAATTTTGAATTTTGACTTGCAGCTCAAGTTTGTGAGGTTGTAACATCTTAGACACTCCTGATTAGAGATTATTACTTAAGCGTGCCTAAGAGAACATCTTATCTTAAGTCTGGGAGCAGGAGCCTTTGATTTGAAAGATAGATGTAAAACTTTAAAGATAGGAGATAAGTTTTTATGATTAAAATTTGTAACAAAATAATTGGAAAACAAAAAGTATGGCAAGAGTTAAAGAACATACATGTGAAACAAATTGATCAAATAAAAGAAAATATTCTAGGGAAATAAATCTTAAAAATGAAGATGATTAACAAATAAAGCAAGAGAAGGAGGCATAAAAATTCAATTATAAAGAAGACAACATGAATGATGACTAATATGGACAGTGTAGAGAATAAAACAATGAAAAAAACTCTTGAGAATTTTTACACTCTTTCTTTTTATAAGAAGAAACGTATACAAAGGATAAATTAAGAAATGGATTGGGGAATTAAGAAGGGGTTGGTGGCCCTAAAGGGTAGCACACAAATAATAATCAAAGAAACATAAAAAAATTAATCCAGAGGCATAGGGCCTTAATCTGAGTGCATTAAGCTCTTTGTTAGTATTGGAGAGTGAGTGTGCTCCCCTACGAGAGAGAAAGAAATTCAAATATTCACCCTCAAACTAGATGGTAGAGATCTACCACTCCAAATTTACCTATAATAGGTGAAGAAAAACTTGGGAAGGAATTTTTCAAATTCTCAATATCAATCTTCAACTATAAGATTACATGTATAGGAAAATAAGCCCCTTCTCATTTACGATCTTACCAAATATATCTAGCCAAAACATGAAAAAGAAATAATTTTGAAATAAACATAAATAGGAAGAGAACAAAACTAATCAAGGAGTTTCCCAAATTGTCTCCAATTAATAAGGGAGCTCATCCTCCTATATATTTTCACACCCCCTCAAGCTGGGTTGTAGATGTTGTAGAGACCAAACTTGGTATTAAATTCTGAGAAGTTGCTTAGCAGAAGCGCTTTGGTAAAGAATTCAGTGACTTGTTGGTGTATCAAGATATAACTTATTTGAATAATTTCACCATTTTTCGAGACAAAATGCCCATCACTTTCAATGTGTTTAGTCACATCATGATGCATAGAATTTTTCGCAATATTGATAGCTTCTTGGTTTTCACAAAACATTTATATAGGCTTATCAGAGGTACACGCCAATTCGTTTAACAATTTTTGAATCTAGATTCTTTCGCAGATACTTAAGACAAGTACCATATACTCTGCTTCTACACTACTAGAGACAACAACTAGTTTTTTACTTTTCCAAGTGACCAGATTTTCTCATATATAGCAATGAAATAAGAGTTGACCTTCTGTCAATGAGTTCCTTAGCCCAACTTATATCAATTTAGACTTCTACCTCTCTATTTCTAATTCTCTCAAACAATAATCCATAATCAGGAGTCTTCTTGAGAAACCATAGAATCATGTACATCATCTCCAAATACTCTTCATTTTGGTTATTCATATGTTGGCTCATCATAAAGACAAAATATGTAATATATGGCCAGTATGTGTGAAGTAAATGAATTTTCCTACCAATTTTTAATATCTTTTCTTATCAACAGATATACTTTCTTCTCTCTTATTAGACTTCACGTTAGAATCCATTGGAGTATCAACAAGTTTGCATCCAATCATCTTTATTTCCATTAGCAAATCTAGAATATATTTCCCCTGTGATATAACAATGTCTTTCTTAGACTTTGCTATCTCCATACCTAGGAAATATCTCATTGCTTCTAGGTCTTTGGTTTCAAACTCAGTGGCAAGCACCTCTTTAATTTTAAGAATTTTCACTTGATCGCCACAAGAAAGAATCATATCATCCACATATACTATCAATGCAACAATCTTACCTCTTTGAGTGTGTTATAAACAGTGTATGATCTTTATATCTCATAGCTTTACCAAACATTTCAAACCATGCCCTTGGTGATTGCTTAAGACCATAGAGTGACTTATTGAGTTTATGTATTAGGTGTTTGTTGGAATCATTCTTAATTCTTAGTGGTATCTCCACGTTGATTTTTAAAATATGTTACATCCATGGAGCTGTAGTACCTTATGGTAACAGGTGAGTAACACTTAAAAACTTTTTGTTGGAGGCATAGCCAAAAAAAACAAATTTAATGGATTTAAGGTCAAGTTTTGTGTGGTTTGTAAAATGAATGTGAACAAAAGACATGCATCCAAAAAATTTAAAATGTTACTATAATGTAGAAAGCTTGTAGAGACATGTATTCATCGAGAGATGAAGTTGTGCTTCGAAAATAAGTATTTCACTAAGCATTCAATTGATAAGATATATTTCAGTAATAATTGCTTCCCCTCAAAAATATTTTGGAACTTGACGGAGAATCATAATTAAGCAAAATATATCTAGAAGATGCTTGTCATTTCTCTCAGCTATCACATTTTATTATGAGTCATCAATGCATGAACTCCCATAGATGATTCAATTTTTTGACAGATAGAATCCAATGATAGAGTTTTTTTTTTTATTATTATTTATTATCAATTTTTAGGATCTGAATTTTGCATTAAAATTAAGTTTGAATCATATCATGGAAGATTTGAAAGAATTGGATGGTTTTAGATTTCTCATTCAGTAGAAATATTCAAGTATAATCGTCAATAAATGAGACAAATCATCTAGCCCTAATTAGAGTTCTTACTTTTAAGGTCCTCAAATATCACTATGGATAATAATAAAAAAAGATTTGAGGGCTTGTACTGAATCATGAGAAAAACATTTCTAGTATGTTTGGCAAATTGGCAAATATCACATTGATAAATACTATTTTTTTAATTGACAAACAAATAAGGATACAATTTTACAAAATAGTTGATATTATGATGACATAGGCGATAATGTCATTACATGACTTGTTTTTCAACAAACGCAAAGACTTGAGAAATGAATGTGGGACTGCTTGTATGTTTACATAAAGGCTTTTTTTTAGCAAATATCAGTTTTGATATATTTCAACGCCGCCAATTACCTTCCCCGAATATGCGACATGAAATTCACAAGTTTGCAAAGAATTTAGTTATATATTTTATATCATGAGTAAGCTTACATACTGAAATGATATTATAGTTCAACTGTGGAACATAAAAAAACTGAGGAAAGGATATCACGAGAGCTCCACACCTCATTTTCCTGTAATTTTTTTGTGTCATCAATCTGCAAGTCTGACAGATCTAGATGTAGAAGTCACTTGATACTTAACTAGAGCATTGATGTCTCTAATGATGTGATTAGAAGTTATTGAATCTATGATTTAAGGCTTAAATCTCCCATTATTAGTAAAATGAGAGAAAAATATATTTCTTTGATGTATCATGAGACTGGTGTGCTATTCTGAACTACCCACAATGAGTTTTTTCAGTAATTTAAGTTGTTACATATTGAATGACTCAACCCATACTTCAGATGTCATAGCAGCATTAGCCTTGCTCTTTTGATCTTCCTTCCATGTCCAAGTTTCCAATCTACAAAATTTCTATAGAGTTTCCAATATTTGTCTATAAGGTGTCCAATTTTCTTGCAATAATCACATATTGGACAATTCTTCTTAAGCTTTAAGTAATGGGAAGAATTATATGAGTATAAAGCTGAGCTTTCAGCACTAGAACTCTCCTTCCCAGTCATCACAAGCTTCTTTCAACTCTCGTCCTTTCTAACTTCAGCAAAAGCTTCACAGGTAAATGAAAAAGACTTTATTCACATGATCCTCCACCTCACTTCATCCAATTCCTTAATTAGTCCCACTAAGAATTTGACAATTCTTCTTTTCTCGATGATGGATTTATACATCATGACATCATGTAGACATTTCCACACATATGACTCAAAATATATCCAACTAAAGCCAATACTTTGTCAAGGTGTTGAAATATTGGGTGACACTTAGCTCTTCTTAACAAAGATCATATAGTTTGATTTCAATCCCAAACAATTATGTCGTATTCTCGGTGGTAGAATAAGTTTCTCTTGTTGCCTCTCAAATTTCTTTTATTGTTTTGTAAAGCAAAGAATTTTCTCCTACTTCAGTGGTCATTGAGTTGACTAGCTAAGATAAAACCATATGATCTTGAATTTTCCATATGTGATAATTACGATTAGTGAGCTTAGGAATTGTGTCTTCTCCCGTAAGATGTTCCGCTTTTTCTTTTCCACAGATATACATAAACTCAGATTGAGACTATTGAATAAAGTTATGGTCATTAAGTTTATGGTTTGTGATAAAAAAAGACTTTAATGGCTATTCATTCCTATTGACCACAAACATAAATATCTCGATGACCACAAACAAAGGAGCCAAATGGTATTCATTCCTATTCTTCTCTCTCTGTCGCTCTTTTTTCTCTCGTTTCTTTAACTCTTTTTCTCTTTTCTGCTCGCTTATATTCCTTTTTTTTCTCTAAGAACTTGTTTCTCAAAATCCACCATGAACTCTTTATTTCCCCAAGAAGCGGCCAGAAATTGCAAAGAAAAAACCACAGCTCATGCACACATGCCTCATGATGAATAACAAAGCACTCGCACCTACATCTTATGCATGGGCTCCTCTCCTTAGGGGGTGTTTGGTAGCACAATTTTAATATAATTTAGCCATGGAATTAACCTAAATCCAGCCAAACAACTAAACAAGTGAAAACGAAATTCATCTCTTCGTTAACTCCAATTCCCCCCCCCCCCTGCGTCTGGTGTGTAAAGTAAATCCAGATTAAACAAATTTACTCCATCATCGCGAGTGAGCTTCATCTCCGTCGCAAGCTCGCAGGATTTCGCGAATTTGATAAATCCTATTTAACGTAAATCTGCATCTCAGCCAAACACCGCCTTAATGTATCTACAAGAGTTTACAAAGGTGATTTTAAATCTCAATCAAGTTTATATTTTGATTTGGAACCCTCTAACATTACAAATTTTGTAAAAACCTTATAGAATTGATTTTATACAGAAAATAAAAATAAAAGTATAATTTGTATTTACCAAAAATCATATATTTTAAATTTCATGCTTGCCTGGAAAAACTAGAAGTCAAATCCTAACATGTTCAAGAATGAATAAACAATCAAGACTCAGGGAAATTGAACTTGAACTTCCTGCTATCTGATGTTGTGCACTTGCAAAACTGTACCTTACTATAGCTCTAACAAAGCTTATATTTCACTAGTTGACTGGCATAGAAGGCATAGCAACTCTAATTAAAACTAGTGCAGAAGATAGCAGGAAGCGATTTACTCTGCACTGATCATGATATATAGTAGTATTAAAAGAAGATATATAGATGCCATAGTAGTATTAAAAGAAGATATATAGTAGGCATCGCAATCATCATCGTTAGTTAAATCACAACATTTTGGGCTACAACTGAAATAGAAACCCAAGGAAAAGCACAAAAAGAGAGCTATGCAAAAGAGATGATCCTGTCGAGAAGATGATTTCATTGACAGCAATTCAACGGCCTTAATGCATAATTAGATAAAACAACAACTACAGTCTATAACTTAAGCAATGTGGACTATCATGAGCCAACAACATGAGGAAGACAATGTGCTACCTGAACAACCTCTTCCGACATAGAGACACATCTAGGCGTATACTGATCTCTCGGCAAGATCCGAATATGAGTTCTGGTCTCATTCCTCATATGCTCGATGATCTTCCCTCCCTTACCCAACAAGCACCCGACATGCATCCTCGGTACCACCAGCCTGGTCGTCACGCGCCCCCTCTCCCTACTCCTCTCACCTCCACCCCACATGCCGCCGTCGCCTTCGTACTCCTCCTCGTCCTGATCCCCATCCTCAAAATCCATATCCAAAATCCTCTCATGAATCAACAGAAGTGCTTCCTGCGCAGGTGAGTACTGCGGCGGCCGGCCGTCCTGCTCGCGCCGCCGGCTATCTGCGGTCTCAATTATCCGCTCGTCGTCTCCGGGGACGAGGTCGTGAAAATTGAGCCAAGCGCCAGTTTCCCGCCGAATGCTCTCGATTATACTTCCGGACTTGCCGATGACGCCATCGACTTTGGCCTCGGAACAGAGGATGCGAAAGAAGGTCGTGACGGAGCCAGCCGGCGGCGATCCCTCGGAGATCTTTGAGGAGGAGGACACTGAGGGAGGCGGAGGGGGAGGGGGAGGCGGAGGCGGAGGATGCTGTCGCCGGTCGCTGTTCCGTCGATGATGGTTCGGGCGGCGATGGCTGCCGCCGTCATAACGTGGCTTGGTTCGAGGGGGAGGTGTCTGAGAATCGGAGTCCTGGTCGTAGTGATGGTAGCTCCGTTTGGACCTGGGTCTGTCCATTTTAGGTTTTAAAGTTCTAGGGTTTTTTTTTTCCTCCTTGCTTACGACCTCCGGTTGAAGATGGAGATTTCAGGGATTCCAGAGTTCCGAGTTTCATTGCTCGCCACTCCGTCCCTCGGCTGCGGATACTGTAGCACGACCACAGTACCCATCGGAGTCCTTATTGTCAGCACTTTTTGGGAAGAAAATCGTAAGCTTTGCCACAGATTTTTGTCTCTTTGAGTTTTAAATCATCACCATTTTTTCTTCCTACTTCATAGGAATGTTTATGATAAAAAATTGTTTTTTTAATTGATATATATAAGGAATTTATTTTCTAATTTTTTAAAAGATAAATACATTTATAATTTTCATCTTAATTTTTAAAAGATAATTTTTTAACCTCAATTTTACAATTATCTTTTTAAAAAATTACAGTCACCACAAACATGTCTTCAATCTTAAATAACTTTTGGATTTTATCGAATTATTCGGATGTTGAATCCAAAATTGCTAAGAAGACACGCCTAAAGAATTGAGTATGAAAAAGAGAAAAACAATGGATAGCTTAATAATGAATAGTAAAGTCATGTAATGAGCAGCTATTTATAAGAATAGGGGATGAATAATTACATTATGTACCCCTAGAAAAATAAATATGATGTGTGCATTTTAGTTAATACATAGTTGTACGGTCGGTAGCCTAAAATGGCATCCTGGCAATGGGGTAAGGAGCCGAAGATGGCACCCGCCCGAATTTTTTTAATCGGGTGGCGACAAGTTGGGGGTTTGAGAGAATGAACTGCTATGTCATTTCTCAGGCAGCTATGGTCGAATGGTGGATCAGGAGACACTGCCTAACTGCTTTAGATCTTAGCAGCTTTCATCATTTTCCCAACTTGATTGAAAAATGTCGGTGGATTAGTCTGCATGAGTTTTATGTTGGTGAACTTAAAGAGAGTTGGCTGAATTCTGTGTGCCTTGGGATTATTTTCTTCCCAGCACACAGAAGTCGATCGAATAGACATGAGATCTTGAACTGTTCCTAATGGGTCCCAGACTACCATGTCATTTTTTCTATCAGTCGTCAGACATCTATAAGATTCGTGCTGACACATTTTTTATGTGCATATTTAATCTCCAATTCTCCTACTTTTTGATAGTGATAGCTGCAATAAGTACAGGAGAATCTTAATTTTTTAAAATTTTATAGATATTAATGATATTAAATGCATAATAATTGAATGCTTCTAAAATTTTGTGCAAAGACCCTTATAAATTGGGGAGAATTGAAGAAAAAATGTATCTTATCTTAAACTTCTTCGAGCGAGTCACCATTTCTCATCTTTTGTTGGTGATCATGGAGAGCAGTCCCCAGGCAAAGTCAATTAAGTTCAGTGAGGATGCCCATAAGATGGTTGTTAAGGTGAAGATGCAGGCAAATGATTCTTCCAAGAACACGCGTCGTGAAAAACCTCTTGCAGTTGAGGCAAGATTCCCTGAGTCAGGTGACAAACTACCGTCTTCTGATTCACTTTTTGACTATCCCACAAAAGAGGTCCCAAGTGAGGGAGGGCGGCTTACCGAGGAAGAAATGTTAGTTGACAGGGATAACCCGTCTGGAAGGTAGGTCGGTGGAGCTGCTTTCGCTCGAGATCCTTCTATGTTGGAGAAAGAGTAGAGCCAAGAGCCTGCAACTACGACAATGCTGCTAGAGGAATTGAGGGTGATCATTTAGGGAGTAGCTAGTGATACTCTGTCGGTTGATGTTCTTAGAGCTATTGTCCTTCCCCATCGGTAGAACAAATGACCGGGGAGGG